>JAMXBB010000010.1:56145234-56163636 GCA_024138015.1 Lumnitzera littorea
AGTTCATAACAATCTGAGCTAAAACGAAAAAGTTACACGTGATTTAATAAAAAGCTCAAATCGACAATTACACATAACTAAGTAAAATAAACCTTACAAATTATAACATTAGTTAGCTTTAAATTCCCAAACTTACAAAATTTTCATTATTCTCAAGTGATTTTGATATTGACCTTAAGTTGCCACCAAACCATTACAACCCTTAAGCTAGCCATGGCCGGTGAGTTTTTCCTAATGATTCTATACTTGTTTGTATTTATAGTTAATGAATATAAGATATGATTTATAAATGAATGTATATGGGGTTAGGTTATGCTTGTGCATGATAATTATTGTTGATGGTGAATTTACTTTAAACTTCAATAATATAATGATTGTTGCATAGTAGATTTACTAGAATTGATTGTTTGTGACTTGGAATGATTACTGAATAAATAAGACTTAATTTTATTCAACTAGAAAAAGTTAACTTGGATCATGCATAAATCATACACTACATAACTAATTCCGGGCAGTCACATTATACGGAGGTAGCGAGAGGCCATACTTGAGTTAATTATTGATTGTGATAGATTTTATACGGTGCACACATATGATATGACCTTACCCTGGCTCGTAGGATGACTAGGCGTTGGAGGCGCCAACCGCCTGGCTATGGGTCGAGTCTAGAGGCTTTCGTTTAGGGGTGAGTAAGAGCTGCATGAACCTACTCACAATCATATGTAGAACTTGTTTTGATAAAGCTGGTAATTGATGTACCATTACATTTTAAATATGAAACACGGAGTTTCATCATGAAATAAGTTCTAATATGATACTCGGATCTGACTATACCGATGAATCTCCAACCCTGACTTTAGAAGGTATTAAATCTGAGTTACATGCAGTACCTGGTCACCTGCATATATTTATTTGGCATACTGTTTGCCATGCATTCATTTGGTTGAACCTAACTATTGTATGACTTGATTATTGTGTGGTTGAGGAAAATTATCTCACTAAGCTAGTTAGCTTATATCTTTATAGTCTTTTCTCACAAGCCAATCTTTTTGTGAAGTCGGGCCATCTCATGCCCGAGGTTATAGATCTGAATATGTAAATGTTATGCTAGTTAAACTGAAGACATGTTTCAGTCTTCGTACTTGTAAACTTTTATACAAATAGACAATGTATTATATTTTTATAATTTTATTATTTGTCATGAAATGATATTGCTTAAGCTTATACACTCTTAGTAGTTAATAGTAGCTGTAGCTGTAGTTGTAGCCTTGTGTATCGTATAAAAAGGTCATTGATTGTAAAGGAATTCAATCTACAATCCTTTGTAGGTATACGACGACTGCTACGACTAACTCCCTCGGGTTATGACAATACTAATTATATGTATTCTTAAAAAAATACATAATACATACTCTTTCCATATAATATACTTATGTTCATACATATATGCATACATAGCCCAATACATGCATATATTATTCAATTTATGCATTCATGCAAATATAAATGTATTAGTAATGTTATATTTAAAGAAAATACTATACAAATACTTCATTTATACATGTATATACTATATAACATACATCTAGAGGAAAATACAATTTACTTGCCTATTAATTTTTTATTTTTCTTCTTCTTTTCCTTCTTCTTTTCTTCTTCTTTTTTCTTCTTTCTTTCTCCTTCTTTCTCTCACAGTTTTGCTTTCCAGATTTTTGATTTGTGCAGAATTTTTTTTTTCTTTTTCCAGATTTTTATTTGCTCCTCTTGCTCACGTGAGTAGCCAGCATAAAATTTAAGCTAAGATTTTATTTAATCTTTTGCATTAATGAGGATAAAACAAAAATAATCATTTCAATTTTTCTTTTAGTTTACACTCAACACTTGGCAATTTTTTTTTTCCTCACGTGGGCTACTAGTTTGCTCTCCATTTCCAGAACATAACAATTGAAGAAAAGAAGAAAAGAAAGAAAAGAGATAAAACGAAAAAGAAAGAGAAGGAAAATAAAAATTAATAATAAATATATGTAATTTTTCTAAACACATAAATTATAACAATTCTCATCATAAATTAATTTTTAAATTTTTGTGAAATTTTATCAATTTAATTGGTATCTGTTATAATTAAAATTTGTACAAGTTATTATAGCAATTTCGTTAAAATTTCGCACGAATAGGCGATTTAGTCGAAAATTGTAATCGACTACAATTATATCACTATTGAGTAATATTTAACTATTTTATAGGTTTATATTTATAATTTTAGGGTTTCGAACAAATTCGGGATCAATTTTGATTAATGGCGTGTAAGTCAGTTTTAAGAGTTTTGCATGCGATTTAAGGTTTTAGTCAATTTTTCTATAGTTTTTATTACTTATAATATATTCAAATCTATAATTTATTAAATTTTTATCTTGCTCGGCTTTAATGACTTATCAAGTCATTTACAGTATTAGGGTTCAATTCTACTCTTAAATAGCTAAATTTGCGAGGTTTACAAATGTTCTATATGAAACCCTTAGTTTGATTTTCATACAATCTAACAACAAAATTTAAGAAAATAAGGAGATGAAGATGATATACGCACCTTCGATTTGTAATGCACTTGCTTGGATCATGGAGTTTCATGAGGCTTTGAGGTGAGTATAAAGAGAGAGTAGAGAGGAATATGTGTTTTAGAGAGAGAGAGAGTAAGTATAGAAAGAAGAAGAAGAGGAAATGTCCATGATATTTGAATTTGAAAGCAGCTACAGGTGAGGATCACGACCATAGAGTATGGCCGTGTTCTTTCCCTTAATGTTTGATCCTAAAGCCTCTACATGTCTACGAGCAAGGACCATAAGTGTAGTCCTAGTTGTATCTCAGATTCCTCTCAAAATTAATTTCAAGAAGATCAAGACCTAAGTCCATGGCATAGACTTTCACTATTTCTTTCTCGTAAAATTGGAAATAGAATGCCAGTTTGATTCCTTCAATTCAATTCCTAAAATCACTTAAAAAACTAGAAATTAGTGCAAGTTGAAGCATAAAAGTTAAGGTAAATAATAGCCAAAGTGGATGACAACTTCGATTACTAATATTGGCTAAACTCAATTCAAAAACTAAATTTAATGAAAAATTGTTAAAGCAGGATACCAACAAACAATAAATTGTGAGACTTGAACTAACTTATTACATGACCCAAAAATAAATTCCAGAAATTGAAATAAATAAAAATTAAATTGAATACGCTTGGCCTAATTCCTAATGAGTGCTTTTATTTTATGTCATTAGCTCGATGATTGATGTTTCTTTTCTAAATTTGCTTCTAAGCCCGCTAGTTTAGGATTCGACTTGATGTTTTTAAGCAAACTTCCTTATGGTATTTTAGTGACCGTTTTGGCCAACTATCTTAATTGGTTCCCAAGTTCCTTAATAAAGCTTTCATATTCCTTAGTGCTGCTCCATTGGCTTGGAATCGTGCTTACGAACTCTGGATAAATCGGTCCAATAATTCTTCGACATTGGAGGTCCTGTTTTATTATTACACATTTTGATTTTGCTACTATTACTGGCCTCTCAAGAAAATTTTTTATGATTTCTCTAACCTAAGTTATAAGTATTGCTAAAAGGATTGTTTACA
This sequence comes from Lumnitzera littorea, assembly GCA_024138015.1. NCBI lineage: Eukaryota > Viridiplantae > Streptophyta > Magnoliopsida > Myrtales > Combretaceae > Lumnitzera > Lumnitzera littorea. The sequence goes on from JAMXBB010000010.1 coordinate 56,148,854, forward strand.
GAGTAGTTAGTGACAAAATTCACATCTTTAATTTCAGTTAAAATTCCATCCTGCACTAAATTAATCGGTTTCATTAGTCCATTAATCTTGTTACTTAAATTTTTAACTTGAGAATTAACGCAATTATAGAATCAACTTCATATTTTCTAAACGTTTTCACCTCGACTCTTACATTACCCCACTACAAGTTATTCATTGTCATGCCCTTGATCAGCTTTTGGGCCTCATCTAATGTCTTAGCATTCAAAGTGCCTCCAATTGCAACATTGATCATCTAACACATGGAATAATTGAGTCCATTATAGAATGTCTGAATTTGCATCCATTGAGGTAGTCCATAGTGCATACACCTCCTCAATAATTCCTTCCACCTCTCCCAAGTGTCATAGAGAGTCTCATCATCAAATTCAGCAAAAGAAGAAATATTATTCCTAATTGTTGCCATCCTAGTGGGCGGGAAATATTTTCCTAGAATTTTTTCTACTAAAGACTCCCAAGTCATAATTAAGCCATTACTTAACCTTACCTAGCAAGGAGAATGGAAATAAGCTCAATCTTACCACATCATCTAAGATACCATTTATCTTAAACATGTCGTAGATCTTTAGGAAATTCAAGATGTGGTTGTCAGGGTCCTTGTAAGCCAATCCGTCAAACTGGACAAAATGTTGGACCATTTAGATGACATTGGGTTAAATCTAAAAATTTGTTTGAATTGCAGCCTTGTGATACTAAACTCATCTCCAGTCACTATTGGTTTTATGAACACTATGAGAGTTTTATTGGCTTCATCATTGTTGTTTCCATTGTTCAATGCCATGTTTATGTGACTTCTTGCTTGCTGTCTGAATCTTCTAACTCTTCCTTTAATTTGAGTGGCAAGCTTTGATCCATGGTTTCTTCTATGGAGATACTGTATTGTTCTTTCAATCTTTGGATCAAATTCCATCATATTACTACTACTACTCCTAGTCATAAACTGAAAAGATTCGAAAATTAGTAATGACATAAGGGAGAATAATATCAAAATAACTATGGAAAGAAACATTAAAAATATGCCAAAATAATTGAAGAATCTACTTATGCTAGTTTCCTAATTAGACTACTCTATCGGTTCCATAATAACGATGCCAAAACTTTATGAAGCATATACTTCGTTGGTTAGATAAGTGCACCTAGTTAAGTTATAATATAGATAAAATAGATTATGAATCCAAATGTTGATCCTACGAGGAACCATACATGGGAGCGTATCTAATTATTTTTAGCAAGTATACTCTTAGATTATTCAATTACCCAACTTATGCAATGGAAGATTTTTAATGGAATAAATTAAATGTAGAAATTGAAGATTACAATTATAACAAAAAATAAATAAATAAAGATAAGAACAATAATAAGACAACTAAATGAAACAAGTAATTAATAAGAACAATTAATTAAGAATAATTAAATAAGCAAAGAAATTAAATTAATGAAAAGATAACACATTCCTTAGTAAATCTTTAGTGTTGTTTACAACCTAGTCCTGAGTGATATATTCAATCTCAATTGCTACATTGAACCATGGAGAATCCTATTATGAGCTAACTAAACTCACGTCTCTAACTAATTCCTAATCTTGAAACCCTCTCTACCTAAGTCGCTTCTGAGTTGAGCATCATAGGTTGTATGACACTCTTGAATCCTACTATTAGATTGCCCTAATTTGGAAAATCTAACCAAGTTTGCCTAATTATGTCAATTAATCATATTGTATGCTCTAGTGAATTCTATAATAGACTTTACCAATAACTCAATCACCAATATATTAAATTAAAGCAAACAATATAAACAACACAATTAGATCACAATATGCAAAATCATAGACCAATTTTCATTGATAAAAATCACCCTAGAACATAGAGTCCAACAATGATTTCCTAAGTAATCAAAATAAAATCACGACAATAATAGAAAAGAAAAGAATAGAGGAGCCCCCTTTGTAATTATATATCCTACTAATTTGCGTTTAAGGGGCTGTCTTTATAACCCTAGGCCTAAGCATCTGTTTATAAGAAGTGAACCTAGAATTACAAAGAAAACCTAACTAAAATAGAAGATTTACAAATCATTGCAAGTCTACGGTTGAGGTACACAACCGTGAAGCTTGGGTATGTACTTGCACTTTATCCAAAATCTTGGAATTTCAATAGAATTAAATAACGAGGGGATTATGGGTAGAGACCAAGATCGTAGTCTTCAATCAAGATCTTTTCCAAACCTTCATTCTTGCTCAAAATCTCTCCATTTTATTCCTCAATCAATGCTCTTACTTTAATTAAGCTTGAAACCTCATAAAATCCTTCTAAACTTCATAAATTGCCCCCAAAGTCATTAAAAACAATAATTATACTTATTAAGCTCAAAATAATATAAAATTAACTAGAATAATATCTAAAATAGCACAACTTAATCATAGAAAATGTATGCTAAATTGACGTCATCCTAAAAAATACAGAAAATCAATTTTCCCCTATTGAAGTCTCTTTTTATTTTTAAAAAAATTCAAATAATTAACAGCCCTTTTACTTATTTTATAGATTTTTTATGGCAACCGATTAGCCCTCAAGCTCATTTTCTTTAGTTTCCCTATTTTCTAAAATTTGTTTTAAAAAAACCTATGGACTAGTAGTCAAAATTAAAGCTTATTCACCTATGGGTTTTAATTTCACTATTTTCCCAACTCAATCAAGTGGCAACTCTATGTTTCTGAAAAAAGAAAATGTCCTTTATACTTATGCTTTTTCCTATTTGGTCAAGGAACTTAAACTAAGTGGGCTAAGCTTAGTATAAGTTAAATTAGGAAAAAGGGAAACAAAATTTTAAGCTTACATATGGCACTTAGTTTATAAATGTAAAATCATATTAGAGCCTACCCACCAATTTAAACAAGCAGGGGTCTTATAGGAGGAAAATGTGTACTCCTTAAATTTTATCAAGACAACATGAATGCATGTACGTAATGTAAGTAGGGCTGGAATGATTACTATGAAAACCCAAGCATATTTCAATTTTTGTTTCATTCAGATATTGAAAAACAATGTGTGCATATGTTTTAACATATGAGGAGTGTTGGTCCCATATAAGATATCAAAAGGGCAAGTGAACTAATATCTTTAGACTTTTAAAAACTTTTCATTATAAGAAAAATAAAATTACTCCTTTTAACAACTTATAATGGTGAATAGTGATATTTTAATAATTCAATACACAACAATCAATAAAACAAATTAAAAAAGTAGGGAAGGAAAATATCAAGCAGAGATTTTATAGAGTTTCGACCTTCTACCTACTACTCTCTTCCAGCTCCACTGTTGGGGACCCGGTTTACTTTACCGGTGCCATTTTACTTGATCCACTAAATCAAATCATAAAGAGATTACAAGCACTTATCACACATGAACTTTATAACGCTCTACTCTAACTATTTAGCCTCTATAATCTAGGCTGATATAAATCTATAAAGTACAACTATGCTTGTCTCAACACTCAAACAACAAGTAATAATTACAAATTACCAGTGAGATCACAATTATAAAACTCAAATAATTTCACTCAAAAGAGAAATGATGATTGTTGTAATGTTTGCTTTGGTGCAACTTTCTAAAGAAGTATCTAAAAGACTTTTTGTGACTTTTCAGAAGGTTAAATTAGATCACGATTTTTTATGCGCGAAAACTTTTCTTTAGAGTTGTAAATGATGTCTTGAATCCTTTCTCTTTTATATTGAAATCTTTCAATGATAAATTTATGAAGATTATCTTCGCTTCCATTTTTATCCAACTATTAGTTATTTAAGATAATTCCTTGGATATTTTGAGAAGATATCAATCATTTCAAATTCAAAAATAACTCTTCTTATCTTATTTAGATCAAATATTCATCTATCTGTAACCACTAGATAAGCTTCTGATTTAAATTTGAAGTGATATGCTTTTTGTTAGCAACTTTTGGATAAGCCTCATGTTCGAAATTTGAAATTCCACAAAATCTGATTCAACCTTATTTTTGTCCACCTTTATGCATATCTTAATTTTTCAAAAAATTAATTCGCTTAAAAATCCCTATGGATCATGATTCCAACTTGAGTGAAATGGGATTAAGTATATTTCCCTAATACAATCAATCTAGTGGAGCTAGGCCTTGATTAATTCAAATCTGATTTAAGGTTATTTTCAACGTTATTCTTCTAGACTTACTTTCTAAACAACATTCTGAAGAGTATCGATCTTCTTTTCTTTAGAGTTTCTGAGCAAGCTTTTGAAATACTATTCCACTTCAGATAGTAGAGCTTTTGAAATACTTTTTGAAAAATTTCAGACTATTCCCTTTTTCAGTCAAGTCAGACCTTCTAAATAAGTTTCCGAAGACAACTTAGATTTGCAAATTTAAACTTTCTAAGAACCCTTCTGAATAAGTTTCTGAATGCACCTCAATTTGTAATTTTAAACTTTTTGAATACCTATATTCTTGTTAATTCATTATTGTTGTTCTCTTTTGTGTTATCATCAAAATCTATGAGAGATATCTAATAAAGAGATATACATGTTCTTAAGAGTAATAGAATAAAGGAAAGTTATATACATACTTGTACGCATGCTAAAAACATATAGGATAGGCATAGAGACTCATATTAGAGTTATTATTGTGATACACCATAACATAGTATTAAATAAAAATGGAAAAGAAGGAAAACAATGAGTAAATATGTACTCTTATAAGGAACATAAGAAAACTACAATATTACCCCTTCTAAAGAGGCCACAACACATTTTGATAAATTGATCTAAAATTTTCTTACATGTGAAATGACATTATGAAATTATTTAACAAGTGATGCATTAGGAGAATTTAGGGTAAAATTACTACTTAAGACTTAGACTAGCCATATAGTAAAATAAAGCTAGAAAAAGCCCAATCTTAGGCTATGGAAGCTTATGGCCTAGTCTGGAAAAATAGTAAAAATTATTATAAAATTTCATATAATCAAGGTACAAGATAAAATGTACCAATTGATTAGGCCTTAAGATGAATGAATTAGGAAAATAGGATATAAAGGCAACTTAAGCTAGAACAATTAAGTTTCAGCCCAATTAAAAGAACTCCAACAAATAATCAAATCATTTTTGGCCCAATAACAAATTACATAAGGCTCACAAAGGCAAAAATTCTATGAGTTAGGTCCATGAATATCAAATAATAAACAACATGAAAAGAATGACTTTGAATTGAAATTTGGCCAAATCTGAAAATGTAGGCCCCACCTAAAAAAAGGGACCCTACTATCAAAAAGTATGCCTAATACTAATGAAAAAAGACTATAAGTTTATTAAAATCAAATTTAAAATGAAAATGTTATATATAATTAAAGAATTAACAGAAACTGAGAACTCGAGGTTACTTAGTAGACTAGTTAAATAACTACTTAGATAATAAGTATTGTAACTAGATTCTTATTCCATTTATTACTTCATTCCATCTGGTGATTTTGACCAAGACATCGACCTACCTGTAGATTACTATGATTGTTGATGACATTTTTTATGATAGAGCAAGTATTCCTGATGATTCTATGTTTGCTTATGTTTGTAGCTAGCTATACCTAAACTATATTATGAAATGGAATAATGTTAAAGGGATTTAGGTTATACATGCAGTTGATATTGGTTGTCTATTGTACAAAACTTCCTAAATTATCATAACTAACTACTTGCTACATGGTTAATAATTGAAGGATTATGGCTATTTGTGATACTGTTTAGCACCTAACAAATGGACCTAATCGTGTATGACTTAATTAAATTAAATTAGATCATACATAACCATGCATTGCATTATATTTATTCCGACTATCACATCACATGGAGGTAAAAGAGAGGCGATGCAAGGATTGTTTTTATATATTAGAATTAAAATGTTTCAATAAGGTGTACTTGTATAAGATGACTTTACCATGACTATACCATGACCCGTAGGCTTACTAGGCACTGCAAACGCCAACCAATTAGCTTAAGGTTGAGTCTTAAGGCCTCTAATTAGGAATGAGTGTAAACTACAAAGGTCCACTCACAACCACACTTAAGATTTGGTTTTGCTAAAATTTACAAGAATTTAAACTTTCGATATAAAACATGGAGTTTCATACTTGAAATATAATTAAGGTGTGGTATACAAACTTAATTGGTGCTAATGAATCACCAACCCTGACTTCTGAGGGTATTAAATTTGAGTGCATGTAGCACCTAGTCTCCTGCATGCAATTGATTGGTACACTATTTGCATATGTATTCATATGACTGAATTTAAAATTGCTACTACACTATTTGCATATGTATTCATATGATTGAATTTAAAATTGCTACTAACTTGTTTATCTTTTTGGTTGAGAGTTATCTCACTAAGCTATATAGCTTAAACCCTTCTAGATTCCTTTTGCAATAATAGAACCTCTTAGCGGTTATGGGTAAAGACATGCTTAAGGTCAATATTGCGATTATTTTTGGGAAGCTTATAGGAGTATGAGAGCTTGAGAGGATTTATACATTTTCTTAGTTGGACCTTCCATCTTATACTTTTTAGGGATCACTGTACCTATTTTTTCTCTCTTTTTTCATTATAACTTTGTGAGACTTATACTGATATTACAATGAAACTTTCATATTCTAAGGATTGAATTCTCGAGTTAATATTAGGCGTACTAATGTAAGTGAAATTGATCAATTATATATATATACATATATGTATGTGTGATATTATCTCATCCTATGTAACTCTTGGGCACTAGGAGTTAGGAAAGTCTTGTATATCGTATAAAAGGTCATTGAGTAGTAAGGGTGCCAAACTTCAGTCTTTGTATAATAACCTACCACAAATAAGGTAGCCTTCAAGTCATGACATGAGTGGCTAACTTAGCTAACTTAGCCACTTCATGTCTCAAAGCATGAATAAGTACACTGAGTTTATCAAGATTCTAAAGAATGGTTCAAATGGACCCTAGCATGTAAGGAAGCATTCAAGTAGTTGAAGGAATTCCTTATCTCCCTATCGATGCTCTCAAGGAAAATGCTTGGTGAAGATTTGTTTCTATATTTGGTCATAAGTGACTGACATCTTTCCTCAGTTTTAGTCTAATTTGAGGCAAAGGAGCTTAAGCTAATTTATTATGTCAACCACAATCTCTAAGGTGTAGAACTCTGGTATTTTTGGATAAAGAAATTTGCTTTAGCGATAATCATCTAAGCTAAGAAGCTTTAACCATACATCGAAGCACATCAAGTAATTATTGTAATCAATCAACCATTACGCACTATACCCTAGAAGCCCAATACCTTAGGGAAGATGATGAAGTATGCCTTTGAACTTAGTGCATATGGAATCTAGTACAAATCTTCAAAAGCTTATAAGGCCTAAATTCTATTAGACTTTGTGGTCGAGTATATCAAAGAAGAACCTTAAGAGAAAGAGGGTTAGAATCCCACTTAGACACTCCATGTTAACAGGTCATCCACCCGAGTATAGAGCAACCTAGTACTTCGAGGCCCCCATAGAGTAGCAATACGCTACACCATTAAGTTTAGTTTTGATGCTAGCAACAAGGAGGTCGAGTATACCTTGATTGTCTGATTAAAGTTGGCAAAGGAGGTTGGAGCTAAGAATTTGGACATCTATTCAGATTCCATGCTCTTATTGTAGTAGGTCAAGGGTGAATATGAAGCAAAGGGGAAAAGGATGATCAAGTACTTAGAGGTATTTAAATCCCTAGCCGTAGAGTTCACTTCATGGACCATCACAAGAGTCCCTTGACTAGAAATTTTCGAAGCCAATAATCTCTCTAGATATACATCTATAGGCATTCTAATGCCTATAAACAAAAGCAAGAAAATCTTTATGGAATACTTATTGGAGAGGAGCATGAACCAGCTACTCTAACAAACTCTAATGGTAAACTCCAAACCACTTGAACCATGTTAGAAGGACCTAATCATCTAATCCTTAAAGCACGGTACTATACTAGCAAATGCAAAGGAAGCTCAAAAAATATGGTACAAGATAGCTAACTATACCCTTTTGGATGAAGCCTTATATCACTTAAGGTCTAAGCTTTCCGCTACTCTATTGTCTCTAGTTAGAGGAAGGCTAGAAACTCTTAGAAGAGCTATACGCATGTGTATACGGAAACCAAATTAAAGTCTAGATGCTTAGAAGTGAGGTCTAAGGAGTTTAAATCATAGATTTCCCTTCTCCCATGCTTAAGCCACCTAATACATGTTTGAGTTGCAGCTAATTTTTCTTATTTTAAGCATTAATCTAGCTTAAGACATGATGATTTTGTTGATAGATAAGTGTTAGATAGGTTAATGAATAATTTAAGGCATAATCTTAGGATTTTAACCCTTCACTTAATTATGCCACCATTATGTTCTTGTTTGCCACATGATTCATGCTTTGAATGCATTATTTGATATGCCATATGTTTGATTGATGCTCTCTAAGTTATTCTAAGCTTAGAATATGTTTAATTTGGTGTATGTTATGTGTATTTTAATTTAAGACTTAGAGGTATAATCTTGATCAGTGGTTTGATGAGAATGTTCAAATATAATATATTCCAATAGTTTCCAACTTTTCTACATTATGGGCATAAATAGGTTTCAATGCCAAGTGTGTATTCAATGTTATTCTTGATGATTTTAAGTCTAGAACATATTAAACTTAATATAAGCTTAATACATGTCAATTCAAGGCCATAAACTTATGATTTGATGCACAAATATTTGGGATATGTAAATTTTGATTAATTTCTAAAAATGAGTGTTTTGATGATTTCAATGATGATTTTGACCTTAGATGATGACTATAGTGAAGTTGGGAGCATATATAATGTTTAAGATTTACAGTTTCCATATTGATGTGGTTTTGTTAATGTCATACTATGATACGTGTTCATGACAATGTCTATTAGCATGTTACCCATGCATTTAGTCAGTTAAATGATGATTCTAAGTCGATTTTAGCCCTATGATGTGTTAAATTCGAAGTACATTGTGTATATATTGATTTATTACCATAAGAATATGACCTTGATGATTGGTTAATTGAATATGGATAAAATTTATGAATAACTTGCAAATTTCTATCAACTTGTAAGGACTCTGATAACCACAATTGATGCATAAAATGATATTGTAAATGATCTTAATTGGTGTTAATAATTAAGTGAATTTAGCCTTTAACTTTCAACTAGTTTCAAGACCGACCATATGTTTTCTAATTTTTTGAAAGTTGTTTTTAAAATTTAAGTTAACTATGGATTTTCATCTAGCTAAGCAATAGGTTTTAGGTGACTTATAATAGTAATAATCAATTAGAATGGGCACTAGAGTTTATTACGGTGTGGTAACTCTAATGCTTTAATCGATCATAGGTGATAATGATAAAGAGAATAAGTATAAGTACATAAGAGTTACAAGAGTATATCAATTGTGACGTTGTTACCATCTACTTAAAGCATGAAGTTGATCTGGCTATTTATAGATAAATTGCTAGATCTAGATTGGCTAATAGCTTGCCACCTAAGATGTCATTTGTAAACTTTTAGGGGGTAGAGCTAGTGCGATTTTCAATGAAAGCTAGGGATAAGTAGCATGATTACATCTGGCCTTTCTCTAGTCACTTTACATTTAAGTCATTATGGGCACTATGGGCCCCGAGCACGTGGCCTTTTGTCATCAGACTCTGCTCGAATGCCAAGCACCTCATAAGACGACCGTGGCTTTAATAGGCAATGCTTTTTATCCTTTAGGTTGTTGTGATCAACTATGTTAAGTCATTAAGCTTATTCATGTTAGGCCTTAAGGCCTATGTTTGAAATTAGCCATCAACACTTGCCCCCTTCCTTTTTTGGCAATTGGTTAGTGAAGAGAGTAAGTTATCTTGGTTAGACAAATAAGGAGCTTAATCTAGAGAATTTGTGCACAACAATTTCCAATAGAAATGTATTACCTTCTACTATTGAAAGCGCAATTGAATTTTGTTTCTTAGATTACTTAAAAATTAATTTGTCACTAAGAAACTAACAAGTACTAGAAGTACTTTTTCTATCTACTTTTCATCCTACATAATTAGCATATGAATATCTTATTAAATCAGAATTTTTTATTTTTAAGATACCATATGCTTAACTTAGAGGTGCAAGAGATATACTTAAAAATGTGTTTAATAGTTGTTAAATGCTTTTCTATTGGATTACTTAAAATCTAAGACAAATGCAAACACTAAAGAGAATATCTAGCCTAGAAGTTGTTGGATATAATAATGATCCAATTAGGCTTCTATATAGCTTCTTATTAACTTACTTACCTGAGACATCCAAATCTAGTCTTGTGGAAGTTGACATAGGAGTTGCAACACCTTTAATACCTTCAAATACAAATTTTTTAAGCATCTGCTTACTGTATTTTTCTTAATGCATAAAGATTTCATATTTAGTTTGTTGAATTTGTAATCTAAGGAAAAAATTAAGTGCTCCCATCAAGGATATCTCAAATTCAATCTATATTAACTTAGAAAATTCCTTACAATACTTTTCATTAGTTGAATCGAAAGCTTATATCATATACATAAATTTACACAACTAAAATATCAAAATTATAATATTTAAGGAACAAAGTTATGTCAACTTTACCTCTATGGAATCCATTTTTATGTAGAAGGTCACTTAGTCTTTCATACCAAGCACATGGTGCTTATTTTAAACCATATAATACTTTGCTAAGCTTGTAAATGCAGTCCTCTTTAAATGGATTCTCAAATCCAAGAGGTTGTTCAACATAGACTTCCTCCTTTATTTATGCAATTAAAAAGGCACTCTTTACATCCATCTAAAGCAACTTAAAATTCTTCAAGCATGCATAAGTAAGCAATAATCTAATAGCTTCATGTCTAGCTACAAGTGCATTTGTCTCATCATAATCTCTGCTATCTTCTTATGTATAGCCTTTGGCAACTAATTAGCTTTATTTCTAACTATCTTGCCAGTTTCATTTAGTTTATTTTTAAATACCCAGTTAGATTCTATTATTGATTTATCTTTTGGCCTAGGAGTAAGAGTTCAAACCTAATTTCTTTAGAATTGACTTAGCTCTTTCTACATGGCACTAATTCAATTAATATCCTCAAGAGCTTTAGCAACAAAACATGGCTCAATCTCAGAAATCATAGCAAAGTGGTTTTCTATATCTTTGAATCTGTACGTCACTTTCTACATTTCTAATTACAAGGCCTTAAGGATTAGAAGACTTAAATCTCTAAGTTTTATAAGGAGTTAGTGTAATGCCCCAAAACTCAAAATGCTACAACCCACCACATATCCCTAGCCTTTACTAATACATCAAGCGTCTAGAAGAGCTCCTCAATTTACAACTAAGAGTGGCATAATAAACTACTCAATCCACTAAGCACAACAAATACTCAACATAACCTATATAACTAAAATGAAGAGCTCATAGCTTAACATAACCTAAACCTAGCATTTACACGTATCATAACCTACCACCAAAGTAGCAATAGTTCTCATCCCCAATTAGTGGTCATATCCTACATCATCATATGCTCCATGTCATCAATAATACCTAAACCTACAGTAGAAAAAAAATAACAATACCCATAAGGTAAGCCAATGCCTAATAAAAGATACCATACGCGTGCGCATGATCATACATGGAACAAGTCAAGTGACATATGAGTATCATCATAAATGCAACAAACAATTGGTTTTAAATCTTATCACCTAAGTCTACAAACAGCACAATCTCAGCATCTTGAGACTTAGGGTTACTCATGACCCCTAAACACACAATATATAAATACTACAAAGGTATTGATGTTGGGTCTTTCCCAAATCACGTGAGTGCCAAAAACCATCCTAGATTTACTTAAGTCCTTTCAATGCGAGACTCCACTGGGGATAGTGTCGCGTAAAGATCACCAGGTGTCTCACCAACACCACTGGACCTGACTAGTGGGTACTTGAAGCCAAACACAAGTAGCAATCAAAGTTCAGTTATCATACACTATCTTAGCACAAACAATCATCATTCATATATCCTATACCTCGAGCTCTTATTCCAATAAGATCCGACACTATGCATCTCCTTACACTTTGTAAAAAATATAAATGCAAAGTTTAAAATTTATTAACTTCAACACGATTTGACTCAACACTTCTTCCCTTTTAAGTCAATCATCTATCTCATCCTTTGAGCTTTCAAACCACCCTCTACGTATTTTTTCATATCCTCCTACTTACTTTTCAACGTCCCAAAATATACACCCATATTTCTTACACCATGCATCTGGTTTACATTCATATAATTATACATATGTATAATAACATAAGCTATCACTAAGGCATTTTATATATAAAATAAAAATATATATACATATATATATTAAACACATACATACATCATGTTATACTATATATAATACATATGCATATATATTATATATTAAATGTTGACTCATATTTTATATTAAAATATATATAACATACACATACATACAAACTTCTTTTTTCCTCTCTCTCTCTCTCTCTCTCTCCCCCTACCTCATATCTTCCTCCCCCTCTTGCTATCTCTCTCTGTTGTCTCTTTCCCTCTTTCGCCCCCTCACATATCACACGCACACATCAAACCTCCTCCCCCTTCATGTATTACACACACATACATACATGGGTCACTATTTCCTCTCCCATCTCACCCCTACCCATACAATAGCTCATGCACACACTCTACATACTTCCATGCTAATTGAACATGCACCCATACACCTGACACATACATATATATATATATATTAAAAAAGCAGACTCACATATTATACTAAAACACACACATGGCACCAAACACATACACTCTATACCATATCATACGTATGTAGACAGTAATGCCCACTCCAATACACATATATGCTTACCATCAGTCTCACGCCTACTCACATACACCTTACACACCAACATAGGATATGAGGATCACCTACCGTTGATATGCAAACACACAAAAATTCACTATGCTCACTTATGCACATCATCATGTATACAAATCATTAATACGGCACTTCCACAATCTTACTTTATAGCAACCATCACCACCACATCGAAAATTATAACCCTCTCTCTGAAAACTTGAAGAAAAACCCTAAGGATATAAATTGACAAAATAAAATGAAGAAATAAAGGAAAACTTACTTAAATATAGAAGAAAATTTAATTATAGTTGACTTTTCCTTTTAATAATGTGAATCTTGATTAGGGATTTGGGGTTAGGTTAATAAGAAGTCTAAATCTTTTTCCCTAACAATATTGCCCCTTCTATCCTTAGTAAATTAGAAGCCATACCATGTCTGAAAATATAAACTCCTTTATTTTTCTTCTTTAATTTAATTATTGACCTGCATTTTATCACTTTTCTCCCTTAACAAAACTTTCATCCTTGAAAATTTACATACATGATTCCTTAAACAACTCTAGGTACTTGCTTCTAATATCCTCCTCTAACCCTTTAAATACTCGTACCTCTCTTGTCTCACCACCTACAAGTCACTATTCCTACTTCCCTAAACATCTTCAACCTAAGCTTTGATACCATTAAAATTGTAATGCCCTAAAACCCAAGAAGTTACAGCCCACCACATGTCTTTAGCCTCTATTAACATGTTAAGCATCTAAAAACATGTAACCTATTTAAATTCCACAATTAAATACAAATCTGTCAACTCTAAAAATAAATATTCCCCTCAATTTACAACTTTGAGTAACATAATAAACCACTTAATCTACCAAGCATAATAAATACTTGACATAACCTGCATAACTAAAATAAAGAGCTCATAGCTCAACATAACCAAGGCATATCATTTACATGTATCTCGACCCACCACCAAAGCAGCAATAGTCCTCATCCTCAATTGGTGGTCATATCCTACATTATCATATGCTCCACATCATCAATAATACCTAAACCTACATCTAAAAAAAATAACAATCCCTGTATGCCAATGCCCAGTATAAGATAACATATATGTACGCATGATCGTACATGTAACAAGTCAAGCATACACATGAGTATCATCATAAATGCAACAAATAATCGGTTTTAAATCTTGTCATTTAAGTCCATAAACAGCGTAATCTCAGCGTCTTAAGACTTAGGATTACCCATGACCCCTACACATACCATATATAAATACTACATAGGTATTGGTATTGGGTCCTCCCCAAATCACCCAAGTGTCAAAAACTATCCTATATCTAGTTGGGTCCTTTCGATGTAAGACTCCTCCAGGGACAACATCACATAAAGATCACTAAGTGCCTCACCAACACTATTAGACTTGACCAATGGGTAATTGAAGCTATACATAAGTAGCAATAAATTAAGTTCGAGTTTCAATTAAGTTTAATTATCATACACTATCCTAGCATATACAATCATCAATCATGTATCCCATACTCGGAGCTCTTATTCCAATAAGATTTGACACCATGCATCTTCTAGCACCTATTCAACACTTCTTCCCCTTTAAGTCAATCCTCTACCTCATCTTCTAAGCTTCTAAACCACCCTTTACACATCTATCAATATCCAATACACTCGTATTCCTTACACTACGCGCCTGGTCAACATATACATAATTATACACATATATAGTTACGTACGCTATCACTAAGGTATTTTATATAA
>JAMXBB010000010.1:56164136-56286073 GCA_024138015.1 Lumnitzera littorea
ACTAGCTGCCTCAATTGAGGTGGTGAAAGATGATTATATAATAAGCTCTTGGGAGCCATTCCACTTTGGCAACGGATTTGCATAGAGAGAGAGATTAAAAAAAAAAAAAAAGAGGGTCAAAAGAAAAAGAAGAATCTAAATTTAATAATTCAATTAAGTTTTTGTATCTAACAATTTCAAGTAATTTTATAATTTTTGTGTGTTTTTTTTCTCTTACATTCAGTAGTATTAGAGAACATATATCTATAATAAAAAAATAATGAAAATAGAAATAAAATAATGATTTAACTATGACTTTAATAATTTTTACTATAAAGATCTTTATTATGATAGATTAGATTAGTATGTACACAGTAATAGTCCTTTGTAAATACCATGTGTTGATAGTTGATTTTCATCTGCTTGGCTCGATAAGCATTGATAATCAAAGCTTCACTTACTAATCCATTCGACTTCTAACAAGACGAGTATTTGATATTCTTAGCATTCTATCGAGTAACATAGATTTGTTCTTGATTTGAATTCAAGTTTATAGTGTGATTAGTTATCATAAGCATAATTACATTACATAATTGCTTACTTTCCTTACATTTCAAGGAAGGTGTTTAATTAAGAAACTTCTACGTGTCCCAATAGTTATTCCGATAACTATTACTTTAAACATGATAATCTCCTATATATACGGGAAAAAAACTCTATTGGAGACATCTGATAACTCTTGACCACTCACTTTATTTTCCTTATTCTTGCTTACTGATTTAGGCATCGGAGTGGCCACATTGGATTACCCTCAATACTAAGTGTCTTTCTTTTCTTTGCAGGACGTTTCCGATTACCATAACACACTGATAACATTTGGCACCATTTGTTTTTCCTTAAACACACCCACATGGTTAAAACTAGGATGACTAAGAGTACAGGTGATGGCACTTCCTCCCAATACCTTAAAGAGAGGAGTTGGCATACTAATGAGTAACGTCTAGCTAGACTAGAGCAACTTTGCCTCGATTTGGCTAAGACAAACTAAGAATTAAACAAAAAACATAAACAGATCCTTAACCTCCTTCATCATGATATTCATCCAAATAAGAATAAAGAGCGTAGCTATCACGATGCCAATAATAGCAATGATTCAATTTATTTTCCTGAGTTGCTGAAAAAGTAAGCCGAGGTTGTGATGGGACCCTTGGCTCCTACATTAAAAAAGAATGACAAAGACAAGCAACCATAGTAGGTACACCATGCGAGACCCTCGCATGTCAACACCCTTATTGTAACAAGTAAGTAATTCCAAATTAAAAAGAGTCCCTTCGTTCCTGAGGTTTTGGAGGAAGTAATACCTTGGCACATCAAGCTACCATAATTTAAAACTTATGACGGGATGAAAGACCTCGAAGACCATTTGGAGTACTATTGCGCGTTGGCTAAGTTGCATGATTTGAGTGATGCAATGGCCTATCAAGCTTTTCCTTTAACTTTGAGGAATGTAGCCAGCACATGGTTTAAATACTTAAAACCAAACACCATTTCTTGTTTTGATGAACTAACAAAAGTGTTTCTTCAACACTTCCTTGCAAGTAAGCTTCCTGTTAATGATTCCTCAATCTTTAAAACATTCAAACAAAGATCAAATGAGTTAATTAGAGACTACTTGGCTAAGTTTATGACTGAGATGGTTTAAATCCTAGAATTGGATATGAGTGTGGCCCTTAACGCTGTAATCGATGGAGTTAAGCCTTATGGAAACTTTTTCAAGTCTCTCACAAAGAATAAGTCAAGAACTTTCATTGAGTTCAAGGCTAAAGGCTAAGGCCACCTCATACATTCATCAAGAGGGTAACATAAAGGCTTGGTGAGAAGCTTATCAAAACAGAGGAGATAGGAAAAATGACAAGAGTAAAAGTACAAAGGACATACTTGACACAGATGATGATCAAAGTTTAAATGCCAAGAGAAAGAGACTAAGGACTTCAACATATTCATCCCATATGCTTGTCAATCATTTAATTTCGGACATATTGATGGAGGTACGTAAGTAAAGAAGCAGTTTGTAGTGGTCGGAAAGAATGGGAGGAAATCCCTCAAGGAGAAATTCCAATAAATACTGCGATTTCCACTGCGATAAAGGTTACAACATAAATGAGTGCATCCAACTCAAGATTGCGATTCAACGTGTGCATTTGTAAAAGTTCTTAGCACATGATGCTAAGAATATTGAGAGACTATCTCGAAGGAGACGTGAGGAACAGGAGAATGGCACTTGGTTAGCTATTGCTGGGAGAGATGAAAGGGATACGAATTCCAGTATAGCACCCAATGGATTGATTAACACTATTGTCGATAGACCTACTATAGGCTAGTTAAGCTCTTTGAGCCTGGCTAACACCATAATTATATCTGCAATATCCAACGTAAGAAGGTCAGAATCAACAACACAATCTTTTTTGTAGAGGAAGACTTTAAGGGCATCTAAAGGCTGTATGATGATGTACTTATTATTAGTGCATGAGTCACCAATTTCGAGGTCAAGAAAATTCTTGTTGATATAGGAAGTTCGGCAGATATTATTTTTTAGCATGCTTTTGACCAGATGAAACCCAAGATCAAAGCATAGCTAAGATCTTATAAATAAGGTCTATATGCCTTCAACAATCAACCTATTCAAGTAGCCGAAGTAATTTCTTTGCTGATACAGATCGGCAATAACGAGTATGTCACAAGGATAAAGTGGACTTCCTCGTTGTCAAATATTGGTCCCCATACAACATAATCATGGGATGATCGTATCAGCATCAATTTGGCATTATCCCTTTAGCTATACATCTTAAAACTAAGTTTCCTACTCTCATAGGAATTGGTGTATGCAAAGGGGATTGGCAACTAGTAAGGTCCTTATAAATGAGGGCCTTAAAACAAGAAGAGGTATTTCAAGTAGAAACCTATCTGGAAAGCAAGTTGGTTAGTATAGAAAATGCTAAGAGTGATGCTGAGGAAATTTCTTTAGGAGATGACCTTAGGAAAACAACGAGGATAGGGAAACCCTTGTCAGTAGATATTCGGCAAAGTTTGATCAACTTCTTGCGAGTCAATGCTAGCGTGTTTGCATGGTCCCCTTCGGATATGCTAGGTATCTCAAGAAAGGTCATGGTACACAAACTTTAGATTGATTCGAGTGCAAAGGTGATCCAACAAAAGAAAAGATATTTTACACCAAAGAGATAAGCAATAATAGAAGAAGAAGTCCAAAAGCTATTGAAGGCAAGATTTATTTGAGAAGAGCCTTATTTGACTTAGCTAGCCATTTGTGTGCTAATGAAGAAGTCTAACAGTAAGTGGCAAATGTACATAGACTTCACAAATCTCAACAAGGCCCGTCCTAAGGATTGTTTCCCACTATTGAAAATTGATTAGATAGTAGATTCAACCGCTGAACATGCATTACTTTCCTTTATGGATGCTTTCTCTAGTTATAACTAAATCAAGATGCACAAGGAGGATGAAGTCCATACATCATTTGTTATTAATTTTGGAACATATTGTTATACGGTGATGCTGTTTGGGTTGAAAAACACCAATGCAACCTACTAAAGACTTGTTATCAAGATATTTAAACCCCATATCCACAGAAACATCGAAGTATATGTTAGCGACATGATTGTGAAGAGCGTGAAAGAGGATTGTCATCTTGCTTATCTTAAGGAGACATTTGTTACACTAAGGAGATACAATATGAAGCTTAACCTATAGAAGTACGTCTTTGGTGCAATTTCAAGAAAATTTTTAGGATACATGGTTACTTGGCAAGGCATTGAGGCCAACCCTAGTGTGAACCGTGACTAAGAGTAGATAAGGCTGGTTGTTGGATGAGTCCAAGTTTGTAGAAAGCTCGAAAGGAGTAATGAGAAAAATGCATGAAAGAACAGTAATGAATGAAAGCTAAGTAAAACCCATGAACAACTCTTAAGGATATTACGCCCCAATAGAACTTCTGAGAATTCATGGCACAACTCGATATGATGCACGAATTGGTTGGTAAGGTTACTCACTACTTAACCTTGCTTAAGGAAAAGGATAAGAGTAATGCCAAGCATAAAATAACAGAGTGTTTACATTAGGAAGGAAAAATACTCAAGTATATTAAATGATTGTTTATCTGTAACTTACAAATATAAAGGGTATACCTAAGAATTAAGGCAACTTGCCTAAAAGGAAAAAAGACAAGATGGGTGTTACCCTAAAGTAGTAATGTACAATAATACAAAAGGGTAAAATTAAATATTCATAAAAGCAATAATTAGTGGGGCAAATTTTATACGTGGTCTTGTACACATGGGGATGCTGTATTTGTGAGGTCGTTAGAAAATGCAGACAAAACAGTTCAGTTAACTGGCTTATCTGAATAAGGATGACTTATGTAGTTTGAGGTCTCTCCTTCGACATGGTGGTAAGGGTGATGCCGAGTAAGTAAGTAGTTAGGCATGAGGGAGGATTGGATGTTGTCTCAGCCATCTGTTTCTTGGCATTCTATATGTAAGAGATTAACATTCATTCGGTAAGGCTTAAGGAGTGACTCCGCAAGGAAGTACTCGGCCTCGGTAGGAGTTGGCTGGAGTAAAAGAATTCGTCTCGTCAAGCCTTGTAGTCCTTGAGCTCGGTTGAGGGTCAAAGAGCCAGTAGCTTGATTCCTATCATTCCCTTCGGGTTGATTTGGATTTGGGATCAAATCTAGATGATCTTTAGTTAGTTTTCCGTCAAGATGATATGGACTGAGGTTGGCAATATTGAAGGCGTCGAAAACCCCATAATCCTCTGGTAACTCCAACTTTTAGGCATTGTCATTGATCTTCTAGAGGATTTTGAAGGGTCCCTCAGCCCGTACGAATAAGTTGTGCTCTCTCTTGCTTTGGAACTGTTCCTTGCTAAAGTGCAGCCGTACCAAGTCTCTTGGTTGGAATTGCTTAATCGTCCTACCTTTGGTCTTCTCTTACATTCTTCTAGTAGCTTGGTTAATGTGTCGGGTGATCTTATCATATATGTACTAAAGGGATTGTGCTCTGGTCGAGGTGTCAAGGTCCTCTTGCGCAGGTATTGGTATAGGGGTGTGGTTGAAGGGCAACTCAGGATTGAATCCATAGACTACCTTTAAGAGAGTCTGCTTAGTGGTGTCATGTACTATTTGGTTGTAGGAAAACTCAACCACTAGTAAGTAGACATCCCAATCAGCCAAGTTCTTCCCTATTATAGCTTGGAGTAGTGATCCTAAAGTGTGATTGACCACCTTTGTTTAGCCATTAGTTTGGGGTTGACATGAGGTACTGAAGAGTAATTTGGTCCCCAACCAATGCCATTAGATTCTCCAAAAATGGCTCAAGAACTTGGGGTCTCTATTGGAAAGGACACTTCTTGGCACGCCATGTATCCGCACAATCTTTTGCAAGAAAAGAGAAGTGATAGCTGAAGTGTTATTAGTCTTAGTACAGGGTACGAAGTGTGCTATCTTACTAAACCTATCCACAATGACCATTATAGAATCTTTGCCTCGGGTAGTTTGCGACATGCCAAGGACAACGTCTATGCACAATTCAGTCCATGACCTTGTTAGAACAAGTAAGGGCATTGCTCTCCCTTGCTTGGCTCAACACTTTTCCTTCTTGCATACGACATAGTTTTTGACAACTCTGTACACATCTTTCCTCATTCTTGGCCAAAAGAATCAACCATTCAATAGTACACAGATCCTCTTTTTTCCAAAATGTTTGGAGAGTCCTCCATTATAAGCCTCTTTGATTAATAACTCCCTTAAGGAACAAGTCGCATGTACAGTTTCCCACTTCAGAACAAGTAGCCATTCTCTACAAGGTAATCGTCCACTTTCTTCCATTAATACATTGTATAAGTATGGGCCCAAAGTGTGGATCCTTAGAGTAATGCTCGTGGGTACTTGCAAACCTAAACTGCTAGGTCTGCAGCTCAGATAAAAGCTCATGCCTTCTCGAAAGAGTATTTGCAACTATGTTGCTCTTTCCCTACTTGTATTTTATTACAAAATTAAATCCTTTAAGGAATACAACCCATCTCGCCTATCGCTTCGACGACTTGGTCTGACTTCAAAGGTACCTCGATAATTCATCGTCAGTATATATGACAAATTCTCTCAACAGTAAATAGTGTTGCCATACTTGTAGTGCTCAGATTAGTGCCAAAAGTTCTTTATCATATGTGGCGTAATTTAATTAGGGTCCTCAAATTTTCTCACTGTGGAAAGCAATTGGTCGGCATTCCTGCATTAGGATAACGCTTATTCTAATGCTTGACACATCACATTCTAGCTTAAAAATTTTGTTAAGGTCATGTAATACTAACACCGAGGTGGAGGTTAATCTTTCTTTTATCTCGGAAAAACTCCTCTCCCCCTTTCTCCCCATCGGAAGTCGGTGTTCTTCTTTGTTAACTCGGTAAGTGGTGTGGCAAGGTTGTTGAAATTCTTGATGAACCGCCTATAGAAAGAGGCCAATCTATGGAAACTTCTCACGTCGGTACAAGTAGTAGGAGTTGACTACTTGAAAATTACTCAGATCTTCTCATCATTGACTTGCAAGCCTCCTTCACTGACTACATAGCCCCAGAATACCACTTCCTCTTAGCAAAAGCAAAATTTCTTTAGATTGCCGAATAGTCTCTTAGCATAAAGGACATCCAGGACTACTATGAGATGTTCATAGTGACTCGACATGTTGGTATTATAGATCAGGATGTCATCAAAGTACACCATGACATACTTCCCCATGAGATGTCTCAGCACATGGTTCATTAGTCTCATGAAAGTACTCGGGGCATTCAACAAGCCTAAGGCAAACCATCCATTCATAAAGTCCATGTTAAGTCTCAAATATAGTCTTCCACTTATCCCTTAGCGTCATGCGGATTTGATGGTAGCCAGATTTAAGATCAATCTTATTGAAAATCTTGGCTCCACTTAATTCATCCAACATGTCTTCTAGTCTTAGGATTGGATACCCGTATTTGATCGTGATCTTATTCATAGCTCAGTTGTCTATATACATCTAAACATCACAAGGAGAATCAGCTTTGAATTTTCAAATGACCGAGATCTTCTCATAAAAATATCCAAGGAATTATCTAGAACAACTAACTGTTAGATAATTATGGAAGTGAAGAAAATCTTTAGATTTTTAGCCGTTGGAAAAAAGTCAATATAAAAGAAGAAAAGATTTAAAACGTGGATATATAACTTTGAAGAAATACTATTGTTGCACAAAAAATTCTTGATCAGTTTTTACCTTTTGAAAAGCTTTAGAAAGTTCTTTAGATACTTCTTTAAAGAGCTGCATAGAATCAATGTTTTACAACAAGCGTTATTTCTTTCAAGTACAAAATTATTTGAGGCTTATACTTTTGTTCTCACTTATAATCTCTATATTATATTATAGAGAAAAGATAATTTATACTCTGTAGATTTGTATTAGCTTAGATTGAAGAGAGGTTAGATAGATATAGTAGAGTGTTGTAAAATCATTATGACCAATGAATGTAATTGGTTTATGATTTGATTTAATGGATCAAGTGGAACGGCAACGGTAAAGTAAACCAGGTCCCCAACAGTGGAGCTGGAAGAAAATAGTAGGCAAAAGGCTGAAGCTCTATAAAATCTTTGCCTGATTTTCTCCTTCCTTACTCTTTTACTTTGCAATTTTATTATTGTGTGTTAAATTGTTAAATATCACTATTCACCATTATAAATTATTACGAGAGGTAATTTCATTTTTTTTTTAACGAAAAAGTTTTAAAAAATTTAGAGATATCAATTCACCCCCCCTCCCCCTCTCAATATCTTATACGAGACCAACATTCTTAAACATGTAAGTTCCTATAGCTGTCATAGGTAACTCTCCTATCAAATAACCATAGTCTACCTAGCAATACATGGGAAGCACACATAGGTAGTATGTCATAGAGAATCTGGTCAGAGTAGTTCTTAATAGTGATTGGTAGTAGTATTTGTCGAGTGACATGTAATGCTCTTTTCTCACTCAACCAGTACAACTTTTACAACTTCAGACGTACAATAGTTGGTAACTTCAGTTTTGAAATAAGATTAGTTGATGCCACATTGGTACAGCTTCCACGATCTATGATGAGGGCATACACCTGATCATTCACCTTGTAGGTGGTATGGAACAAATTCTCTCTCTACTCCTCCTCTCATGAGGGTTCTACGTTCATAGTACATTGGACAACCATGAGTAACTTATCCAAGTCTTCAACAAACACATCCTCCTCAATCAACTCTTTCTTAGCTAGAATCTCCCCTTCCTCAAGTTCTTCATCCGTACTTCCCCCTTGTAGATTTGGGACTTCCCCCTTGATGACCATCATTCTTCAATTCAGGTACTAAGTAGCCATATGTCCAAACCTTTGGCATTAGAAACATTTGATCTAGCTCATCTTCCTCTTAGACTCCTGCCCTTTCTCATAAGTTCAAGTCAACACTTCATTGTCGAATCGACCTTTCTGCTTGGTTCAAACATCAACCTTTTTGCTTGGCTCGGTACTTAGCAAAGTTTGGTGACTTCCCTGTCTAGGTCGGTTAGTCGACATTCTGGTTGACACTTGGCCTGCTTCTTTACTCGTTGGGCAATCCTAACAGCTTCATCCATTGTAGTGAATCGTTGAAGCTCCATAATGTCCTAAATATCACCTCTTAGTCTAATAATAAACCTTAACATAGTTCGAGCTGGTGGTTCCTCCACTTAACAACGGATCATGAGTATTTGAAACTCTTGAATATACTCGTCAATAGTTCGGCCTCCTTATCTTAGCTCCTACAACTAAGTGAAGGTATCTCGAAGATAATTTTTCGGCACAAACCTATTTCTAAGTACGCTCTTCATTTCAAGCTAAGTGTTAATCTCTCGGTAGCCTTCTTGTCTTCTCATTACTTGGAAGTTCTTTCACTACATGGTGGCATATCCGGAGAACTCAACAGTAGTAGTTCTCGCTTTCTTGTAATCCTTATATTGATATTAATCAAACATATGCTCTACCTTCTCTTCCCATTCTAAATATTCATCAACATTCCTAGATGCATTGAAACTCGAAATCCGAAGCTTCACATGATTGGATGCTTTAGGGATTTGTATATGCTCTTCTTCAAAATACTCTTCTTTCTTGTCTCACATATCTACTAAATCAATCCTTCTCCTCACTCATCCGCCTGCTCTTCTATCTCGAACGAGTCGAGTTAGATTTTGACCTCTAATAGGTTGAACAACTTATGGGGTGTTTTACATGGCCTTAGTAGGTTAGCAAGACAATGCATAAACAGCTTGGGTCAAATCCATTAAGAGGTTTACTACCTCATTAAGTCTCTTGTCAGTGCTTCTCAGAGTTTCCTAAGACTGTCATCCATGGTGGATAACTCCACTGTCATTGTTAGTACAAACCTTCATGCTTGAGTCAATTATTTTTCCTCACAGATTCAAAGCTCAAACAAACACTTCAAGAAATTAACAATTAACAATACAATGCTCAAATGAACACAATAACTTACTCTGTTTCACATACAAAATAGAGTATAACAAAACTTCGAAAACACACGTTAACTCGAACAAAACCTCCGCTTTAATACTAAGCTGGTGAGGCCGATCGATGGATGGGTCCAAGCTTGCAAAAAGCTCGAAAAGAGTAACGAGGAAAATGCATAAAAGAACAATGATGAATGAAAGCTAAGCAAAACTCACGAATAACTTTAGAGGATATGACGTATCAATGGAACTTCTGATGACTCACAGTACAATTTGATATGATGCACAAATTGGTCCAATGAGGTTACTTGCCACCTAACCTTGCTTAAGGGAGAAGATAAGAATGATGTTAAGCATAAAACAACAGAGTATTTACACTGGGAAGGAAAAATACTCAAGTGTATTAAATGATTGTCTATCTGCGGCTTACAAATACAAATGATATTTATATCCAAGAATTTAGGGCAACTTGCCTAAAAGGGAAAAAGATAAGATGGGTGTTATCTTAAAGTAGTAATGTACAACAATATAAAAGGGTAAAAATGAATATTCATAGAAGCAATAATTAGTAGGGCGGATTCTACACGTAGTCATGTACACTTGGGGATGCTGTATTGGTAAGGTCGTTAGAAGATGAGAACAAAACATTACGGCCAACTAGCTTATCCGAGCAGGGATGGCTTATGTAGTTTGGGGTCTCTCCCTCAGCATGGCGGCAAGGTTAATGCTAAGTAAGTAAGTGGTTGGGCATGAGGGAGGCTTAGATGTTGTCTCGGCTATTCATTTCTCGACATTCTATCTACGAAAGATTGGCATTCATTCAGCAAGGCTTAAGGAGTGACTCAGTAAGGAAGTATTCGGCCTTAGTAGGAGTTGGCTAGAGTGGAAGAATTTGTCTCATCAAGCCTTCCAATCCTCAGGCTTGGCTGCAAGTCAAAAGGCTAGTAGTTCAATTCCCATCAAACCCAAGAAAGATTGAGAAGATAATAAACATGGAATCCCTTCGTACAGTCAAGGAAGTGTAGGAATTGATGAGAATCAAACTACTAGACCATTGACCCATAGCTGAGCTTAAGGACTAGAGGGACTGGCAAGACGAATCCTTCTACTCCAACCGACTCTTGCCGAGGTCAAGTATCTCCTTATTGACCCGTTTTGCATGTTGAGTCGAATGGCTACTATTTCTTACAAATAATGTGCTGAGAAGTGGAAGACTAAGACAACTGCTAATCCTCATTCTCACTCATGCATAGCCAATCACTTACTCAGTATCACTTTTGCCGAGATGCCGAGAGAGAGACTCTAAATTGACTAAGCTACTCCTACTCAGACAAGCAAGCTAATCATACTTTTTGTCCATATCTTCCAACGACATCACCAATACGGCATTGCTACGTGTACAGAATCATGTATAGAATCCATTGCACCAATAATTGTTTTCCTTGAATATTCATTTTCATCCTTTTGTATCTTATACATTACTTCCTTAGGAAATACCCTTATATTTATTGTTGCAGACAGATTTTATTATTATTAATACACTTGAGTATTTCCTCCTTTGCGTAAACACTTCCTGTTTACTTTTGGCATCACTCTTATCCTAACCCTTGAGTAAGGATAGGAGGTGAGTAACCTTACCAGACTGATTCGTACATCATATCGAATTATGCCGTGAGTTCTCAGAAGTTTCATTGGTACATCATATCTATTGGGGTTGTTCAGGGGTTTTTGCTTACTTATAATTCAAATTTATCCTTTTGCACATTCCCTATCATTTCCTTTTCAAGCTTTCTACAAGTACAAGCTTGGACCCATTCAACGATCGGCCTTGTCTGCTCTTGGTCATGGTTTGCACCATCTTGGTATTAGAGTAGAGGTTTGTGTTTGAAGTTCTATTTATACTCTAATTTACGTATGTGAAATAGAGTAAGTTACTGTGTTTGTTTGATTGCTGTGCTTGTTAGCTATTACTTTTCTGGTTTGTGGAAGTGTTTGCTATATCACTTACTTGAAGAGTTTGAGCTTTGAACCTATGGAGAAAATGACTGACCTAAGTGTAAACATTGGTGCTAGAGATGACAACAGTAGAGTTGTCCACCATGGATGACAGTCTCAAGGTACCCCTAGGAGCACTGATGAGAGACTAGATGAGGTAGCTAACCTCTCGGTAGATTTGACCCAAGCTGTTCATGCATTAGCTTACCGACTGACTAAGGTCATATAAAACACCTTATAAGCTGCTCAACCTATTAAAGGTCAAAACCTAGCTTAACAAGTTTAAGGTGGAGGAGTAGGTGGCGAGTAACCTCATCGAACCAATTTGTACATCATATCGAATTGTGTTGTGAGTCTTCAGAAGTTCCATTAGTGTGTCATATCCATTGGGACTGTTCATGGGTTTTTGGTTACTTATCATTTGCATTTATCCTTTTATACATTCACCATCATTTCCTTTTCAAGCTTTTAGTAAGCTTGGACCCATTTAGTGATCAGTTTTATCTGTTCTTGGTCATGGTTTGCATTAGGAACTCACTGGACGAATAGGTACCCTTAATAATTTTGTGTTGAGAAGCATGGATAGTTACATAGAATTCTTTAAAATCTTAAAGAATCTGAAAAAATTGAAATGGTCAGACAATTGCAAAAGAGCTTTCAATGATCTCAAAGAATTCCTTGCGTCACCTCCAATACTCTAGACACCCATCTCTGGAGAGAATTTATATTTGTATGTATTGGTCAATCGCTGAGCTCTTTCTTCTGTATTGGTTTGAATTGATAGCAAAGAGCATTGACCCGTTTATTATGTAAGTCATGTTTTGCAAAAGCTATAGCTTCGATACACGAAAATTGAGAAATTTGTTTTAGTAGTGGTTCTCTCGGCAAGGAAATTGAAGCCGTATTTTGAGGCTCACCAAATCATAGTACACTGATCAGCCATTGCAGAAAGCACTGCAACGGTTTGACTCCTTCAATAGGATAATGAAATATGCCATAGAGCTAAGTGCTTATGGTGTTCAGTACAAACCTAGAATAATACTAAAAGATTAAGTATTGGCAAATTTTATGGTCAAGTTCACTAATGAGGAAGATAGTGTGGAGGTTGTCAAAAAACCTATTTGGTACCTTTATGTGGACTATTCTTCGATGAGAGAAGGAAATGGTGTAGGCCTTGTTCTTTAAGGCCCCTACAATGTCAAAGTTAATTATGCTTTAAAATTTGGATTCCTAGCCAACAACAATGAAGTAAAGTATGAAGCCTTGATTGTTGGACTAAAACTAGCAAAAGAGATTGGTGCTAAGAAACTTAAAGTATTCTCCAATTCACAATTAGCGGTGAGTCAGGTTACTAGAAGTTATGTGGCAAGGGAAGAACAAATGAGCAAGTACCTATTGATGGTACAAATGCTTGTAGAAGAATTTCAACTTTTTTAATCCATAAGGTTTCGAGAAGTATGAACATTACTACCGATAAGTTATCAAAATTGTCCAGTATAGCATTCCCCAACTTGAGCAACAAACATTTTGTTGAATTTCTTCCACAAAAAAGTTTATTTATTCTTTCTTAGAGCTATGAATTAGCTCCTTGCCCGAAAGAAGAATCTTGGATGGATCCCCTAGTAGATTATTTAAGAGATGGTACTCTCCCTAATGACAAGAAAGGAGCATGAAGATTGGTTTACCAAGCTGTGAATTACATGTTAATTGATGGTTAGCTGTATAAACGTAGCATATCACAACCTTATCTTCAATGCCTTCCTTTAAGAGATGCTTAGAGGGTGTTATTTGAACTACATGATGGCATATGCAATAACCACATAAAAGCACAAACATTGTATGTCTGAGCATTACGACTTGGCTATTATTGGCCTACTATGAGAGAAGATGTGAAGGAAGCTGTTCAGCACTATTCATAGTGTCAGAAGCATAAGGCACCAAGTCGAGCATCCACAATTGAATTATGTAGCCTATCCAGTCCTTAACCTTTCGCCTAGTGGGGGTTAGATATTCTCGGACCTTTTACTGAAATCTACTACCCAACGGCAATTGGTTATTATTGCCATTAATTACTTTACCAAATGGGTAGAAGCCAAGGTAGTGGAGAAGAACATCAAGTAGAAAAATGAAGCGTTTGTTTTCAATTCCATAATATCAAGATTTAGAGTTCTTTACACGATAATCACGGATAATGGCCCACATTTTGATAACAATAAGTTCCGAGCATTTTGCGAGAAGTATGGCATTCACCTAAACTGGACATTTATAGCACACCTTCAGATGAATGGATAAATTGAAGCTGTGAACAAGATCATCTTGTACAGCCTAAGGAGGAAAGTAGATCAAGTTAAAGGGAGTTGGGCTGATGAATTGCCAAATGTCTTATGGGGGTACTGAACTACCCATAGAACTGCGACAAGAGAAACTCCCTTTAGGTTAGCATACAGCATGGAAGCAATTTTACCAATTGAGTTGGATCTATCTAATCTACGAACACAGAATTTCAATGTAATGGTTAATCAAGTTAGATTAATGGCAAATTTGGACATTATTAATGAAATTAGAGATATTACAAGAGCTAAGGTTGTGGCATACTAGCATAGAGTAGTAAGGTATTACAATAAAAAAGTAAAGCACAAGGTTTTTCAGCTTGGAGATCTGGTATGCCAAAAGATGGAAGTAATTGGCATACGAGAAAGTTAACGAAAACTCAACACAAATTGAGAGGATCCTATTAGAGTCCAGGAAGTTATTGGTAAGGGGGCCTATTGATAAAAAGGTTAGATGGATCAGTCATCTCTCGAGTATGGAATACCGAGAATTTGAAACTGTATTTCAATTGATGGCTTGACGATGTTCATCTCCATTTGTAAGGTGATAGTCTATTTTCATGTAAGATAATAGGCTATTTGTTTATGAGAATTATATTTGAAGTTATATTTTGTTCTTTTTGATCTATTCATGGCTGTCGAGTTAGTAAGTTCAAATTGCACGACAAACGACTGATGTAAGTTCCAACCTATTGCGGTTAACGAACCTCATAAATTAATTCCACAGCCGAGTAATATGGTTAGTCCATGTCTCAAATGGCTAATGGACAATGTCTATAAAGATATATGAATTGGGCATGTAAAATAAACAAGCCAAAATAATTAGGCATGTGAAATAAAACATGCCAAAAAATAATTAGGTATGTGAAATAAAACATGTCGAGAAATACATAGCGTGTGAAATAAAATATGCCAAAGAATAAGATCATGTGAAATAAAACATGCATATTATCAAATAAATATACATGCCGGGAAAACTTGGTGCGTGAAACAAAACATATTGGAAACACGAAGTTATATGAAAGGTACTTTTCATTCATTAATGTAATATTGCAAATATCCAACCTATTTTTAGAACACAAAGTACAAGGAATGAAAGTACAAAGATAATCCTATGGCCTATTCTCGAAGTGAGCGAAAGATTTCTCTTTTTGCTCATAGGGGATTTCTTTTGATAGATGTTCTTCGTCTTCCCTTAGATCCTCGACATGAGCTTCGTTATTACCCTTAGTAACAATCTTAACGCCTGCTTCATTGTCATCATCCTCGTCGCAATTGCTGACTTTGTCGTTAATGTCAACAAAGTCAAGGAAAGAGATATTGTAATTAGGGTAAAGCTTCAGGATCTCCTCTCTTTCCGCTTGGACCCCTTCCAACAACTTCTTCCATAGAAGTCTCTCGTATTGCTATTTAGGAGTGACTATATTGAGTGCCTTTTCGATAGAAGGTCCTCTTTTCACAGTCTCTCCTAACTTAGCAATACGGCTTTGTAACCTCATGTTGTTGGACTCTTTAATTTGCATTTTGAGCTTGTCTTCCTTGTCACTCATCATGCAAAGAGTTTGGCTTAGGCCCTAATACTCTTCCTTCTTTTTTTGTAACTCCTGCTTTAGGCCATCAAACTCCTTGTATTGCTCTTCAACCTTGGCCTTTAGGCTAAAGACTTCATCGGCAACCAAGGTATGTGCCAACTTTTTAGTAGCTAGGTCTTCCTAGAGCTTTCTCGCCTCCATCTCAACTCTTATCCTTGCATTCTTAGCAACAATAGTCTAGGCTTTGGAAGCATTGTATGCATTTTCAATTTTCTACTACAGTTTCACTTAGTATGATGAGTATTAGAAGTAACCCAATAGAGCACATAAGACTAACTATTATCATTACCTTCTTCATCTCTCTATCGACTTCATCTAAAGTCATTAGAACATGGCTGCTTATCTGAAAAAGAAAAGGAGTGTTAGTAACTAAACAAATTCAACAATTAAAAGGACGGTTACGGATTCTCGAATCATACAACTTGGCAGCGATATGGGCCTTATTGCAATCACTGACCTTGTCGATGTCCTTCTTGATAATCTCTTTGTCCTTTGGAAGAATAATTCCTTCCATTAAGGCCAAAGATTTTGTCTTATCCCTTAGGGTCAAGTCGATATGTAAGATGCTATGGCTCCAATACAGGACGAAGTACTTGTCGACCTCCTTGTTGAGGATGAGTTCAACATTATTGAAGCTAAGAGCTTTGTTGTGCATTACCCCTTTCATCTTTTCATCCAAATCTTTAGACATTTTGGTAAGTGTTTAGCTGGCAAGTTCCTTCCCCTATCTCTTATTATCACTCAGCACTGCCTGCACCATCAATGATGACCCTTTAGCGACAGTAGTATCTTCGGCCCCACTATTGAGTTGGGTCTCTCGACTACCCTTTCTTGGCTTAGCAATAGGTTGAATATTCTTGACTGTAGGCTCCCTAAAATGAGTGACCTCGATTAGCACAGTCTTCCTACCTACCTTCTACTTTTTGACTGGTTAGAAGGCTTTCTTCTGTGATGCCACCTACTTTGTTGTGTCCTCCTTTGTTGTTTTCTTCACAACAGCAGGCCAAGTAGTAGTGGTTGTGGTGACTGCTCGCTTATTAGCCTTTGATTTTTTGGCCTTAGCTTGGGCTAATAGCTTGGTAAGATTTACCTCACCAGCACCCATATTTGCAATATGAGCAAACATGTTAATATTAATGCAAGGAAAAAGAATGAACTCACACTGTCCATGCTAAGCAATGATCAAAGGTAACAATTCTCTCCCCAAGTCATGAGAATGGCTTTCCTCTTGTAGCTATACTTAGCATAGTAGTAACTTATTAGCGTACCTTCCTTTTCGAAAAAGATCGACTCTCTACTTTCATAATGCCCAATAATTCTCTCAACGTCTTAGAAGAACATTTTGTTCCTCCTCCTCTCTTGAATTTTCTTTGCTGTTGCAACGTCATTTGGCATCAACTCTATATCTTTTGTGCAGATTGGTTTAGTCTATTGAGTCTAGAAATCTAACTCCTCATTTGACACTATTGACATGAATTTGTCGTGCTACTTATGGATCTTGAACTCCAACCCATCTATGAACTTATGCCCATGTCTCGTAGTGGTAAAGTACTAGCTGTTAAGTTGCCTCCTAATTGTGAAGAATTATTGGAACAGTTGAGGTGTAGCCCTGACTTCGACTTCTTCACAAACTATCTCGAAAGTTGCCAGAAGTTAATATGTGTTTCATAAGAACATACTTGGCTTGACTTGGAAGTAGTTGAAGAAGCCCTTCATGAATGCCAAGAAAGGGAAGCGTAACCCAAAATCCAAATATTTCAGGTATATGTGGAATTCGCATTCCCTTGGGAAATATACCCTTTCCTCCTCTCTCGGTCTCCTAAGATTCCACGATCTGAGAAGGTCTTGCTAGTACTGGTTATATTTTGTGACAAGGACCTTATCGGCAGTACGGGTAGTTCTATTTGGAGAGTCATGGAAGTAAACTATATTGTTGTACATATATTTCGTTAGGGATGTCCCTTCTTTGTCTTCGAGATAATTATCTATTGCAAGAGTGTTAATTTGAGTTAGTTTTTGTTAACTTTCCTCAATACTGTCAATAGAGCTACCAAAAGAACATGCGACCTCACTCCTCTTTTGGGGGAAGAAGAAACCTCAAACTTGGTCACTTTTGAATTTGAAAGGATGAGTAGACCAATTATGTTACGAACCATATCTTAATGGTTATAAGGAATGATGTCACAGAAGTTGAAGAATTTGAGAGTGAAGACAAGATATCGAAAGCAAACGAAAGTTTGAAGTATTGAAGAATCTACATTTGATTTTGAATAGTCCCTTAAATAAGGGCAATTCACCCTCGTAACTGCAAATGTGTTTCTGATAGTAATGTTGTGTTGGTTTGATAGTGGTACGGATTGTTGACACATGTTTTGAGATAGAAATTGAATGGTTGACAACTCTCTGACAGTTATTAGGCTATAGCGTAATGATGATTGAGGTAACAAGTGTCATGTCTCTTACTTTTTGGTCTTCTAGATAGGTGGGAAATTGAAAATTGCAACTTTTTGATTAGCATGCAATCTATCTTGCTTTCTACCTCACTCGGCACTTAAGGAATTACTCCCCATTTGGCCTCAGTGTATTATATGTTACTCCCTTTGTCAAATTCTCGAACACAGGAGTTAGGGGGCAAATGTTGATAGTCGATTTCCATCCACTCAACTCAACAAGTGTTGATAATCAAAGCTTCACTTACTCATCCATTCAGCTTCCAACAGGAGGAGTATTTAATATTGTAGGCATTCCACCAAGTAACATAGATCCGTTCCTAATTTGAATGCAAGTTCATGTCGTGAACAATTATTACAAGCACGGTTATATTACATAACTACTTGCTCTCTCTACATTTTAAGGAAAGTGTCTAATCAAGAAACTTCTGCATCTCTAGATAGTTATTCCAACAACTGTTACTTCAGATACAATAATCTCCTATAAATACGAGAAAGAAATTTTATAAGAGATATCTAATAACTCTTAACTATTCACTTTAGTTTCCTTATTCCTGCTTACTGATTTAAGCATCGGAGTGGCTGTACCGGACTAACCCCGGTACCAAGTGACTTTCTTTTCTTTGCAAGACGTTTTTTATTACCATAACACACCGACAACACCATGTACAAATATATTTATGAACTATTAATATTCACAAAAGATAGATATGTTAAAATAGTGAGTACATGAAAGTAACATACACATACATGGATATATATACTGCATGATCTTCTCAACCCAACTTAATATTATATTTGACCCTTATTAAATTGTCTTCCCCATCCTATTGCTAAGCATTAGATAAAGAAAAATATAATCATAGAAACAAGGTAACTAAAATAACAACAATGCCAATACGGTCGATAAGTAATACTTATGATATATTATATGATCAAAATAGTAATATGGAAAGTTGAAAGAGACTAAATAAGAATGGAAATAGCTATAAAGAGTCAATATATATTTTATCATGACATATGGAAAAGAAACTAGTCTTTATTTCCACCTTCTTAGACTGTTATTGCATTTATGCTTCATGAGATTAATTTGGCACTTTGTTCTAGCTTTATAAATAAAATATTTGAATGTGATTCTAATTGAAACATAACATTGGCTCAAGATATGATTTTATGGAAAAGGTATAGAACTTGTTTGACTATTAACTTAGCATTTAGATCTCATACTTGCAAACAAACAATATGGAAGCTTCGATTTTATGAGCAATAAATTCTCTTTCATGATCAAATATTATGTTATGTTATTAAGATCACAATGTGAATCAATGAGATTCCATTTGTACATTAGAAATTCAATAGAAAACATAGACTTGTATTATATGTATTAATCATTGGTAAAACTACCCTTTGAAAAAAAAATGGTCACATTTTATTTAAGTCAAAAGAAAATGCAACCATCTGCCCGATCAATACACATGGGTATAAGTATATAGGATCAACATAAAGGTAGAGACAATAACCTTAGTTAAGCATAAGACATCTATTAACTAAGAAAATGGGAAAGTAGAAGCAAAATTTAAGGAAGACACTTAACCATCTATTGATCTATATCCCTATTGAACTGACTACCCTATTACATTTAGAGAATAGGTAATGTCTAACTACTTCTTCTATGTATGGGTTACAAGGTGTTATAAATTGTATATGTGATTCTCATATTCCTATAGTTTACTTTATTAAATATAGGTTTAGTAATATAACTACTATATATTGTGATATCCCATAAATTAGTAATCAAGATATGAATATTTAAGTATTAAGGTAAAGCCCTGTTCTTGTGTGATTATTATTAACAATTGATCTAAGACATTTAGAAAAATAACTCAATTAAGCTAAAAATTTACGAGAAACTAGGTAACTTCAATCAAGGAATTCCCGTAAGCTTGGAAGTAAAAAATATAATAAAATATCAAGAATATAATTAAATTAGTGAGGATTTACTTTATGCAAGCCCCTAAATTCATACTTAGGGTAACCATACCTAGGTTTAGAACGTTAAGGAAAAATTTATCTAATTGAGTTCAAACTTTACGAATAAATTAAAAAAAATTAGTTAAAGTGACCTAGTGAAGTTAAACGTTAAAAATAATGACCTAAAACCCTAATTTTAGGATTAGAAGTGAAATTATTCAATATAATATAAAACTTATCAAAACCCTTAAAAATGAGCCTGAAATATAATGAGACTTTAGAGAAAAGTTATTTAAGTTATAAAAGGAAATAATATGACATAATATACTATATGAATATGTATGTATTTTTATGAATATACCCTGTACATATAATAAATATATTTGTAAATTAACTCGAAATTATATAAATATATATAATAAGCGATAAATTCATAAAATTAAATAAGAAATATATCTTAAAAATAAAAGACATGATAGAAACATGTTTATATGCATGTAATTACTCATTATGTGTAATATATATATATATATATATATATGATATATACCTGTATATTAACCAAATTACTAAATATTAACATAAAATACCAAAATACCCTAAAATATCATCTAAAAATTTTAAAAAATAGGAAAACAACCTAGAATCATCATAATTAACACATAGTAACTTAAAAAGAAGATCTAGTTGGATCAAAAGTGAATTTATAAAAAATTAACACCTTGTGCCATTAATTTGATACTTGTAATTAAAAGAAAATTTCTAAATAATTAAGAAAAAAAACCCAACCAACCAAAATCCTTATAAATATGGTCTTTGGGTTCAAATTACACATTTTAGCCACTAGAAGCACTCAAGAAAAATTTGAAAAATATAGAAAATTTATAAAAAGAGAAGAAGTAAAGACTGACCTATCATGGCTCTTAGCCCAAACTGTAGTCTACTGTTGCAATCACTAGCCCCTAGCAAAGCACCCACCACCTTTGCTGGCTGATAACCCCTCACTAATCGATTGTAAACAGAGCTCCGATGAACAAGTAAGTTTAATTTTTGCCCTATTTTTCATTTAATTTCTAAAAATATTAAATGAAATAGGAAAATTATGAAAAAAATTTTCTAGGTTATTTTAATTTTACTTTCACATGAAATAATTACTTTGATAAAAAAAATAAATATTTAATGTGCTTCCTTAAGAAATGCACCAATCATTTGAATTTTCGAATTTAAAATAAATATACTAAATAATGCTGTTTCAAGCTTAAAATTTTTTTGTAGAATACATATTACATGTAACTTATTGCTAGTAGCCTGATTTTGGTTTTATATATATTTAGTATTTGTTGTATTTTTAGGCTTTAAAAATGACTAAAAATAGGGTAGTTTGTGAAATAAATTGATTTTAGATGAAATAATTGATGAAATTAGAATCTAATTAATTCTAGATATTTTTAATGATATTAGGATAGGTTGGAATTAGTTCAGTGTGAGAATCATATTATTTGCTTAATTAATCATAATTTAGGAGTAAAATAGTAATTTTATGTATATAGGCAATAAGCTTAAATGCATGAAACAAGTTGCTAGTTGAATTCCATATAATTTTCTAAGTCTATAAAGATTGATGACTTGTGTTATTTATTATGAATTTTCTTAGTTAAATAGCTTAAATTGATAATCAAGATATGTATTTAGTAATAATATGTTAAAATATATTAATTATTTGATTAAATCATGCCTAAAAACACCCTAAGCAGTTAGGATTATCCATTGTTTTTATTATATATTGTGTTATTATAGACATTGGGTTTTGATATATATACATGCTAAGATTCAATAATATGTGATTTATCATATTTTGTCCCAAAATTGTGTGAAAATATATTTTATTTACTTAATATGATATTACTTGCTATACAACTTTATTTGCATACTAGGGTTAGAAATACATTTTAGGGATCATCTTTTAAATGAAAAACATAAAATGTATTATTGAGTTCATATAAACTCTATGATATTGACCTTACTAAAGCTAGATCACTTTAGCTAATAAAATATATGTTTTTTGTAATATTATAGAAAATATTGTCTTAAGATGATCTTTCCATAATTAAAATGTAATTTGATTAATAAAAATTACATTTCGATAGAATCGAAATGATATAATATGAGTAGTGGTAAGACTATGTATATTAGATAACATTAAGTAAATTATTATAACCTATATAATAAAATAAAATACTTAAAGTATATATGTGTATATATATATATAATGTGCATGTATATAAATATATATATACGCAATTTTACTACGTAGTTATATAAATAATATCTTAACTAAGTACTAGATAAAACCCTGACGTTTTTGTAAATCTTATAAAAACTAAATATAAGCTTTGATATAAATAAAACTTCTAAGTGAGTAAAGTCTTGATGTTCTAGATCTTTCGAAGTGAGTTTTAGCACAATTAAGTGGGATTAATGCTTAATGAAATTTTAGGGTATTATTTCAATAGTATATATTTGCTTGTTCTTATGGTTAGTGTTTGTATGTGTGCAATACTTGTGTTTGAGATTCAATTCGCTGTAATGGGAGCTAAGCTCCATATTATGGTCATTTTGTGAATATTATTAAACTTAAATTGTTTGAGCTTAATTGATCACTTTAAAAATAAACTAACCCAAACTCCGCTTAGCATCTAAATTGATATGCATCACAATCCACCAAGGGTAATGGCTAGGATTCTCAAGCTAAACATGGACTCCCTTCAATGAGGACAATTGAAATTGTCCTTTGCCTACCTTAGTTAAACTAAGTAATAGGAGAGGAGATTACGATAAACTTAAAGGCTGTGGTTCGAAGGTAGTTACGAGAGAAGGGTGTTTTTCATTGCACAACCTATGGTTTGGTTTCTACTTATGAGCATGCGACATCAAACTCCTTAACCTGGATTAGAGAAAAGGCGCAATTTCTCTAATCTCATGATAGACCAAATAACATCGTACGATAGCATTTTCTTGTACACACATTATATCTAACTAACTTAATTGAAAACCCCACTTGTGATGTGTTAAATGCATACTTCTATCTCTATCCTACTTGTTAAGTAAGTTGTCGCTCACTCCTATATAGTCTGTTTTGCAGGTGTAGAATGAAACTACAAATATCATACCCAAAACCAAAGCTTTAGCCAACAGGGTTGTAAAGTGAGGAAAGAGAAAAACTTGGTTAGATTCTTGTTCTTATTATTGACTTCCTAACTTTTAAGAAAACTACCCATGTTTTCTCTAGGGGCTTGCTAGTTTTCAATCTTTTGGCATGTATATTATATAACGTATACCTATAGGTTTTATGAGTATTCTTCTAAAATGTCAACCTACAAGTTTTTTTTATTAGTTATTTCAAAGAAATTATTTCATAGGTTCATATCAAGTAAGTGACAAATTGGATGCTTCAAAATAGTAGAGTTGAGTACACCTAATATGAACTAGGTCTATAATAGCAGCTGTAAGGTTAGCTTCTATCTTAAGATAGGATAATTCACACGGTAGGACTGTTATATCTTTACCTTTTCGTTGCATGACATAAGTATATGTAATTATTTTCTTATTTATAATTTTTCTATATGTGTATGTAAGTGTTATATACCATAAATCTTATAAGGTATGTATACTTAAAGGTATTTTGGACCAGGTATAACTAGATATCACTCGACGATGACAATGTTGTCATAAAACAAGTACAATTAAATAAATCATAGCATTCATGAAAACTATATAAATCCTTAACTTCCATTCTGTTGTACAGGAGCTACAAGTGACAAGGATTTTGAGAATAGCAAATTTGTATAAGTAGGCAATAGAAATTCTAAGTAAGTGGATTTTGTGGAGACTGGAGTATATGCTTATTTATGGTTGTAAGTAGTTGTTTGTGCGCATGCTATGTTTGTGCTTGGTTATTGGGATGTTGATTGGTAGTTGAGCTATATGTTTTACTATGTTGATTGACCTTGTTTGTTGTATTATGAATTGATTGATCACCCTTGACTAGACTAATTGAAACATCAACTAAAATTATAAATATACATGCATCACATCTCACTTGGGGATAGTTAGATTTCTCTAGCTAAATTCTGATGCCTTCAACGAAGTTGCAGTGAACTGGCCTTTCCCTACCCTTAGTCGAACTAAGTGATAGGTGAGGAGGTAAAGGTAAGGTTAAGGATGTTGGTTTGAAGGTAATCGTAAGAGGAGCAAAGGTTGCCATTGCATAAGCTAGGAATTGGTCGTAAGAGGCCATCGTGGCCTTTATGATTGGCATTTTGGCCATCAAATCACAACTCCTTAATTTGGGTTAGAGCGGGTGTAATTTCTTTAACTTTATAACAAACTAGATAACGTTATGTGGATGACATATTACTTGTTCATGTATTGCACATAATAATTAGTTAATAACTTGGTTAATTTGCTCACCTTGTATATGCTTTTTGTCTCCTATCCCTTACTGAGCCCGCTGTTCTTGGCTCATTCCCCAATAATTTTTGTAGTTTAATGAAGTTAAAGCATGGTGTTGATGGTTGATTTTCGTCCTAGTGTACGAGCACCTACAAAACATGAAAATGGCTTTAAGGGCTGGCGAAAGATGCTTTCGTACGGCCACCATGATGCCTAAGTCAGCTCTCTTGTCATATGGAGAGAAATGTCAAGTGGTTAAGAAAAATGAGAGAATAGAAGAGGTCCCTTACCTGGGGCTTTTACTTGGTATTTATAGTGAGTCAATGGAGATTATACTTAGATTAGGTCATTAGATTGGGGTTAGATATTGGGCCCATCAATATAAACCTACGTAATAATTATCTAAACATGCTTATCAATATTTGCTACCCATTCTCTTTGGTGACAGAGTCGGAAAAGAGAGTATTTAGGGAGGTTGATTTTGTGAGATTTCTAGAGAGATTTGGAATTATAGCTTGAAGAGGCTAAAGTGCTTGAAGAAGTAAAGGCTTAAAGAGGTGAAAAGCGGGAGTAACTAGAGCACTTATAAATATCATCATGCCTTAAAAAGTAAAGGCCTGAAGAGGCTTGAGTGCCTAAAGAAGTAAGGGCTTGAAGAGGCCAAAGTGCTTGAAGAGGTAAGGGCCTAAAGAGGCTGGATCGCTTGGAGAGGCGAAGGCTTAGGGAAGCCAATATACTTGAAGAGGTTGAAGCACCTGAGAAGGCGAGAGCGCATGAGAAGGCGAGGGCCTAAAAAAAGGCTAAAGCGCCTAAAGAGGCGAGGGCCTAAAGAAGCGGAATCCCCTGGAGAGGCCAATGTGCTTGAAAAGGTTGGGAAAGCATGCAAGTCGTTTCAATTGGGAATGACTTGTGCTAAGTAGAGTCATAAAATAGGTTAGTTGGCCTTTAGTCCATTAACGTACAGGACTATAGGCTTGTTTCACCCATTGTTTGTAAGACGTAGAGCTATTGAGGAATTGTTTGTTAGCAAATTATATTTTACATTGGCTAAAGATAGGGGGCATTTGCTTAGCCTCAATTTGTCTTTAAATTCTCCTTGGAGCATCATGTAGATGGATAATACATTGTTCATGAATCAAGGTGTGAACGTTAACAATTGACTGGCACAAAGAATAACGTAAAGCTTATAGCTTAAAAATAAATGACTAAATGAATCATGACTGACAAAAGAGGATTTTTACTCATCTTTTCTTAGTCAGCAGGGCTCGAACATCTAGAGTTCAGATCAGTACCATAAAGTGCAAGCAGTACTTAGTTTGGTGAATCACTAACGATTTTATGGAGGAAATTGCTTCACGTGCACACGAAAAGATCTTGCTCGGCACATGCAACAGAACTTGGCCTGCACACAATATTGCTCGGCACTAACGAACATACATTGATCGAGTGTAGCTGCACTTTATATACGTTGGCATGCTCTTTTCCTAATTATATTTGCGCACAATAGATTAGCAAAATTAATGAAGAACAGTGTGGCATACTTCAACATACCATAACTTGGCATTCTCCACTTGGACAACTACCGAATAAAACTAGATAACCAGGATCTCGGCATGATAAGAATTTCTATTGTGCTCAACATTCGTAAAACCATCCGTCGTCAAGTCATTGTTTCACGGGAATTCATCATTCCATACGAAGAATAACTTAGACTTGACTTGTCGTAGGTCGGCAATGGCCCAAGCTACTATATTCGGTAAAGGACTTGTTGCTAGAGCTTGCTTCGATACTAATCATTCATGACGCATTTCTGTCTAGCTGCAACTACTTGGTTTTTTGCTTTATGAATAGCTTAGTGTTAGGTTGTAATCACTAGATTTTTGCTGCGAATGGTCGGTACGGCATGCCAAGAGTCACTCGGATTGGTCTCAGCCAAAATGTGCATGACAAAGAGCTTGGCGGCCAAACTGTTAGAGAGTATGGAGCGCATATCATACATCATTTAGACTTGCCATGTGACACTCGACATTGGAGTATCCATTTAGCAGAATGACTAACTCGGCCAGTCGGCACAAGCTTGGCGTTTCCTTTAGTGAAGTGAATAGCTCGGCCAGATATGTCTTGGCAATTTGGCATAGGACTCACTTTCGCGAAGTGAACCACTCAGCCAATGCTTCTCGGCATAATGTCTCTCGGCTGCTCAGCATTTCATAGCTCAGTGGATTAGTAAATTTGAATTTGGATTCACACCAGTTTAACCCAGCAGTTATGGGAGTGTTCAGCCCAAAGTTCGATCATCATTTGGTTTGGATGATAATAGCTCGGCATTCGTCTCGCACTTGACTACGCGTGTGTTAAAACATTGCGTTCTACAGTTGACACCGAATGGAATTTCTAGCACTTAGCAGTTCGGCACATACACTTTGCCTATCCATTTCTTGATATTTAATTCTTAGCCACTCACGTGTGTAGTGCTGAGAAAAGCTCGGGAGGTTGGTATGCTGATAATTTAATCTTTTCTCACATTCCAAGTGACTTGCAAGATGTCATGGCATCGACAATTGAAAAACTTGATACTAAGGCTCGAGTAATCCAACTGTTAGCTTCTGTAATCCGTGCTTCTTTAATTCTTCGTATAAACAGTAAAAGAGCTCGAAGTTCGAACTTCTTGCATCTGTTCGATGTTTAGGACACCAAGTTCGACAAGTTGCAGCAGTGCTCAAGATTATTGTTTGGCCTTTAAGTGCATAGTTCGGCAACTTTGGTTTGCCATTGGAGTTACTCAGCATATCATGTGACGAACATCACGAGTCGGCACGGCACACGAAACTAGTTGCTAAGTCAGTTGTACTTACTCGGGAGGCGATGGACAATTACTTGCCAACTTGTTGACTCGGACACACTTTGCTTGATCTGATGATAGTTCAAGTCGCTTGATCTGGTGACAGCCTACAGCGGTGTGGTCGGTAATCAGCATGGCTATGGTGAGATAAACAGCTCAGCTCGGCAGCATTGTTTTGAGCTGGGACTTTGGGGTGTGTGGAGCTCAGCTTTATGGCTATGCTTGAGCGCGTGTAATATGTGCCTGATATGCGTGATACGTACCGTTTGCCCAGTCACTGCCTCTACTGACTGCTTGCCGTGTTCAATTGCGGATCACATTTGTCAGCTACTAGTCGACATAGATTAGACATTATTCTCGGCATAGATGAGATCCAAAACCATGTGAAGAACTATATTTTCTTCAGGCGCTGATCGGCATTCATTTAAATAGTTAGCTTAATCACTCGGATTCACCGCTTGCGAGTAATCATAGGTCAGAGTAATCGTACTTGGCCATTTGTCAACCTATGTATACGTGCTTCACTGAGGGTGGATTGTATATGAGTGAATCCCATCCCTTAGATTGACTGTTTACTATTAGTAAATGTTTTCATACTATGTGAGGCATCATAAAATCTTATGCTCACGATAACATTGTGGGCTTATGTTTAACTTAGGAACTGTGTACTCGGCTTAGATCTATCATGGCCAACGAATTCCATACACTTTGATAAGAAAGAGTGAAGTTACAATTTAAGGTCTTCACGTTATACACATTTCCTAATACTTTGCTTCATCTATCACACTAAGCATGTAGTTATTCAAAAATGGTAGGGCAGTTAAAGGACCCCTTTTCAAAAAGTGCAAGGTCAATCAACATATAATTGGCAATTACTTAGGCAATTTTCAACGTTACAGTGGAAATAATAACATATTTATAAGAATTAAGAATCAAAGCTAGATCATTTTCAAGGATCATGATT
This sequence comes from Lumnitzera littorea, assembly GCA_024138015.1. Taxonomy (NCBI): domain Eukaryota; kingdom Viridiplantae; phylum Streptophyta; class Magnoliopsida; order Myrtales; family Combretaceae; genus Lumnitzera; species Lumnitzera littorea. The sequence goes on from JAMXBB010000010.1 coordinate 56,192,278, forward strand.
AAGTAAGAAAAAAGAAAAACTCTAGTACTAGATTTAAAATCCAAAAAGAAGAAAAATCTAAATCAATGCAATATAATCAACGAATTATGAATAGACTTGTACAAATTCCGAGAAGATATGAGTGGAAGCAAGTACAACAACCCAAATTTCGAAGAATCCATCATCAAAGGAAGAACATCTCACCAGGCCATTTCCAGATAACATTAGGAATTGTGGTCATAAATTACATGTTTCCATTGATGGCGCCAATTACTAATGGTTCATTTTTGTCTTGGTACTCGAACACCTGCATAACATGAAAACAACTTTAAGGGGCATCGAAAGGTGATCTAGCACGGCCACTCTAATACCTAAGTCAGTCCTCTTGTCATGTAGAGAGAAATGTCAAGTGGTTAGGAAAAATGAGAGAATGGAAGAAGGTCCTTTACATAGGGGTCTTGCTTGGTATTTATAGTGAGTTAATCAAGATTGTCTTTAGACTAGGTCATTAGACCGAGGTTAGATATTGGGGCCTTCAATATAAACCCATGTAATAATTATTCAAAAATGCCTATCAACACATAAGATGGGCTAAGATCATAAGTGCATGACAATTTTTGCAAATCCAATAGGAGGACCTATGCTAGGATGTAAATTTAGGTCATTATAGAAAGAGCTAGCTTTAGATTACTTTCATTACCTATTTTACCATTTAGTAGGGGATTTTGATTCTTTGCAATCTTGAAGGTTTATATAAGAAAAGGATGCCTTATGATTTCTTTTACAAACACCTGTGTTTATGTTTTATTTTTTTTATACAACATCCAGTATGTTATGAGTTAAGTTAGAGCCTTTGTAATTATAGAAATAGAACAATTATCGTATCTCAAACTAGGCAACTCACAGAAGCATTGACCTTTGAATTAAGAGCACAACAGTTTTTTTATAAAAATGGAAGTAGTTATAAAGTATGTTTAGTTGTTAAAATACCTTCAAATAACAATAAAATCTGAAAGTTGTTGATAAGTTATGTTGGATATGGGTACTAGGCCTAGATTAACTTATTTAGGACATAAGTCGAGCTCTTAAGGCCTTACTCGACCTCCATTTTCAAGTTAAGCCCCTTACAACTTTGATGTCCTCAACATATTTGAAGTTAAGCCATGAGGTAACCTCTTATGATTCATGAGCTCGAGTCTCGACTATACTAAAACAAGGTTTTCGAATCCATGTAGACCTTCTAGGTCGACTAGGCCTTCCCATGATGCATTGCATAAGAATAGTTACTATAAATAGTAACTTGCCAGCTATCTCCTATCTACATTCTACAAAATTGGGAGCATGACTATTAATGCTAGAGATCCATTATCCATAATCGTCTTCGCCTATGGGTCATTCATCTACATAGTCTACACACTCCATGCTCTTACTCTATTACATTCCTTGTGCCCTTTCTCTCATATACTTACTAACACAAGCATCACATTGGTCCCATCTAAAAACCCCTAAGTTGTTCTTCTCACATTTGCCCTTTTTTGTAGGTCCATCACACTTGTACAAGGCTCTTAGCCATCCTCTTGTACATTTACTTTTAACATATGGCACCATAATGTACTACCAACATGGTATGAATTTTGAAGAACAATAAGAATACCACTAGCAATAACACCACGGCTATAGATTAGCCTGAAAATCTACATACAAATGCTTAAAATAATCAAGTTGTTGATTTGCAACATTTTATGGAGCTGGAGGAATTATGCCTTAACTTGCTAGCATAAAACAAAGGAAAAAGGAAGACGATGTTACCCTTAAGGAACATACCACTATTAGAGGATGTCTTGGAGTACTCTCCTGACCATAAGAGAAACAACCCTCTACTATTACCACTAACCATTGTAGGGAATCCCCTTCAGTTTTAGTATAGATAGTTAACCATGCCCTTGCTAAAGAATTTGCTCCTACCACACCTTGCAATAAAGCTATTGTTTCGTCCATTTTGTCAGACATCTCTTATGATCATACTATAATCCCATCAATCTTGCCAATTGCTTTACATAGCTAAGCCTTGGTTGTAGTTCACTACGATCCACTCAAGTTATTAGAGGCTTTATGTAAGTAGCTAATTAATATCTGGCAAGTGCACCTATCAGTTTTTATATAGCGGATGTGAGTCCGAGTCAATCCCTCAAAGATTTCGAGTACTAATATTTACCTTAGCTCTATTATCTAACCGGAAAATTGTGATGAGTTGAATGAATTAAAAATACCGAAATTAACAAACTAAACTAATTATGAGAGTTGATTAAGCAATTTAGAAAGCAATAAAACTAAGAACGACTTCAAGTAAATAATAACGTATTTAGGAATTATTTCCCCTAGTGTTTAACATGTGCCGCTTAAAATATATTCAATTCAATTTTTATTATCCTTGACCGGAGGGATTCACAATTAAAGCTAATATCTTTCTCAAGCATATTAACCCTAATCCTAAATTATTTACCGGAATCTCTTCACTTAGTAATATAACTTAGAATTGATACTCTAGAATTATCAATTAATAATTAAACAACATAATTGAATCAAGAAAAAAATAGAAACTTTATTGAAAATTATAATTCAACCCAAGAGTCATATGAAACCCTAGGTTCCATAATCCTAAATACACGAATTCTAAGCTATCATAATGAATCTAAAAACGAGTTCCATAAAAAATATAAAATAAAACATGGAAAACCCCTTTAATTGATGAACAATTTCTCTAATCTTGAAGTTGATGTTGCTCTCACCTTTTTCTTCTCCTTCTCCTCAAGTCTCTTCTCTTCTTTTATGTCTCGTTCGTTTTTTCTAATGTCTCTCTCTCTTCAAACCCTTAGATATCCTTATATATATATATTATAAGGATTCTATTTTCATCACCAGACACGGCTTGGGACATGGCCGTATCCCCAGGTCGTGTAACTTTCTACACCTTGCAAATTTTTCTGGATGGATACAGCTTGGGGACATGGCCATGTCCCAGACTGTGTAACTTCAAAACTTCATAACTTCTTCATTTGAACTCCAATTTGAGTGAAACTTGATTCATTTTCTTTGTTTTCAATCCTAGAATACGTTTAAACCTTGAAATCAAAATTTTACTCAATTAAATATCAATTTCTTTAAAGAAAACAAAAAATGTAAGGGAAATATTATAAAATCACCATATGAAATATGTTTAAAATCAGAGTTATCAAATTTCCCCACACTTGAGCATTTGCTTGTTCTTAAGCAAATAAATCAAAACCAAACTTTTGGGATAAGAAACACTAATCAAAATTTATCACTGTTTAGGAAACCGGTGAACAAATACACTTAACCCGAAGAAAGGTAAGAAAATCATTCTCAACTAACTTGCAATAATAAAGTCAATCAATTTCATCTAACCATATTCGAATGCTCCAACAATACTTAATACTAGAGTTCACTAGTTAATTTATGAAAATCAAAGTTTACCCTAGCCATTTAACCAAGGATTCTTAAACTAAAAATTAGATTTAACATCTCGTCAACCGAGAAAGAGTCATAAAAATTTTGTCCATTTGACTAAAGTGTATACAATTCTCTCTTCCATCTCACCAAGCACCATAATCTAAAATAAACACATTTTACATCCACTCATCCTCTGATCATCCCCCTAGTTCATGATTTTGTTGAGAGGCCTTTTAAATTTACTTTATTTAAGCACAATTATGTTGGTAGAGGGAAACAATCTCGCTCTTTTAACGGACCAAGACCGATCCATACCAATTTATTTCTTATATTGATAACAGGAAAGAACCTTGCTCTTCTGATGGACCAAGGCCGATCCATATCAATTTTTTCATTAGAATTGGCATTGGGACTCAATCTCGCTTTTCTGATGGATCAAGACAAATCCTTACCAATTTTTCTATTCATACACTTGTTATTATTTTTGACCTCCAATCATTATGATTTTTTCAAGGGTTTCTCAAAAGAAGAATTTCATTTGTTTATTTGCTAAAAATTATAGGACTCTTAAAAATTTCTAAGAAAAAGGTATACATAAAAGTAAATTTAAAAAATAACCATGACTAACTCTCAACTAGTGATGTTACTCCAATCTCAAGTCTTAAAGTCCTAAGCTAAATAACTCGTAACTTTGCCCTCCACAAATTTGACTAATCAATTTTAGTAAAGTATAATAAGATCAATAATGATCAAGATGATACAGTTGATTTGGCTTAATACCAGTTAATCACTTATTGCAAGTTAACTTAAAAATTAATTAGGTCAAATGTGAATAATTGGTATCCTAAATAGTAACAAATTTATATATATCCCTTCCCCACACTTAATAATGTACATTGTCCCTAATGTACAACTAAAAAAAAGCATAGCAGCAAGAAATAGAACAAGAAAAAGCATCATAGGGAAAAAAAAGGAAACATATGTACTGAAAAGAAACTAATACTTCCCTGCCAGTCGAAAAGAAGTGCAAAATGAAGAAGCATCATCATTATATATATCGGAGTTCACAAGTCTTGGCCAACAAAAGACAACACAAAAAATTATGAACTAAGAAGAGGAATCGAAAGCCGTCTCTTCATCCTCCTCATCAGATCGTACCTCAGCCATCGTAGCATCATCATCGTCATTACTGTCCTCAACATCCTCATCACTTCCTCCAGCCACCTCGTCCTCACCACCCTCATCATCCTCTTCCTCTTCCTCACTCTCCTCTTCATGGGTAGCCAACTCTTTCATTTTAAGAAATTTTTCCATTTTGTCCTGGCGGATATGAAGTTTATCCACAATTTCTCTTATATAACGAACCTCAAACATCAATAAATCAAATTTATCTTCAAAGCTGGCTGAAGACGTCTGACCTCGAGATGTGCTGCTGCGAGAGTGTCAACCTTGACGTCTTGTTGGTAAGAGGTTCATGAGGCGGAATGAATCGAGGTGCATAGGAGTGACTTGGTTAACTAAGGTAAGTGAGGGCTAAACGACAACCTTCATCCGCATGGCCTGCACTAGTAAGGTGATGTAAGGGCCACAACAAATATGCCCTTTCTTCCGTATAGTGGTGGCTTGGTGGCTAAAAAGTTCAGCGATTTCGATGGCGAGATTGATCGGATGTTTATGAATGACACTGTAAAGATAGAGGCAATCCTTGTTGGACACCACCCCGGTGCTAAGGCCTCGGCCAGTCAATGTATGTGAAAAGAGCCAGTGAAGAACCCGATATTCAGGCCTGACTAATTGAGAGGCCTTACTTCTTGCTGGATCATAGGCATCGCCAACAGTAATCTCATTCCAAAACGACCTTGTTGTGATGCCACGGGGAAAACGACACGAAAGACGTTAGAATTCTTCCATCCGTGTATATCTCTCTTTATATAGACCAAGATATTTGCCCAGTTGAGCGATGGACATGTAGAATGGGTGGCCACTCAAGGTGAAATGTAATTTGCGTTTTGGGCCTATGCTAGTAGCACTTTCTTTATCAAGTTTGTAAGTGCATAAAAACTCCAAGGTTAGCTCTTTATAAATTGGAGCTTCAAAGGATAAAAAGCGCTCCCAAATGGTACCATCCAAGAGCTCCTTCATTTTTGTGGTGAGCTCTAATTGAGCGAGAACATCCCAATCCAGCCAAAGAGTCTCGCTAAAGGGCTTATTCTGAAGTAATTGATATTGTTGCACCTGGTAGTCTTCCTTAAATTGGAGGATTAGGTGCTCCATCGGGGGAAGAGTAGCTAGTGGTTCAACTATTGCTCCTGATTGTGATGAAGAGGATGCTGCAAATTTTGATTTTCGACGAACGGTAAGCTTAGCTCGGTTCGCCATTTGAATACCTGAAAAGAATCATAACCCAAATCAAACACGCACATCCTTGTTGCACATAGTTGAAGAAGGCAAAGGAAAATAAGAGCAATAGTGAAGAATGTGAACAAAATTCTCATTGGGGCATTTAAACAAACATGTGGAGTGCAGTTAGAAAACTAGTTGGTGGAAAAGAAATAAATGGCAAATGCATCCAACTAATTCTATTATACTACAATTAACGCTGAAACACAGGCGTCCCAACATATAAAAGACGTTAAATGACCCAGAATTGTTTTCTCCTATTGCTAACCCTAACTAGCATGAATGAATAAGGATGAACAAATTAGCTAACAAAATTCGGAATTGAGAGAGTACAATGAACATCTAACTAGATGAGGCAGCATAAATGTATGTAAGATCAAGAAACACAAGGCAATGATGCATGGCGTTTATGAAATAACAAAAGAAATTTGCAAACCAAATGTAAAAACCAGTGCACACAAGAGTAAAATTGCAAGTAGCTAAACTGCCTAATCATGAGGCAGATAAAACAAAATCAACAAGAAAACTTACTTGGATTAAGATTCGGAATGCAAGAATTGTGGAGAGAAGAGGGAGAATATGAGAGAATATGAGAGAGATATGTTGGATTGTGAGTGTGTGAGAGAGTGTGTTTAGTTTAAATAAACCGGGCATGTGCAAAATCATGTAAGTTTGGGTCGATATCGGCTGGGACACGACTGTATCCCTTGCCCGTGTAACATTCTGTGTGTGTCGTATGGATTTTGGACGCACACGGGCTGGGATACGACTGTGTCCCATGCTCGTGTAACTTTCTGTTCCCGTGTATGAAAACCGGATAGATACGGGCTGGGACACGATCGTATCCTACGCTCGTGTAACTTTCTAAGGTCTACTGTGAAGTCTGGACGCACACAGGCTGGGACACAATCGTGTCCCACGCCTGTGTAACTCTTTGTTCATGGGTAGGAATTCTGGGCGCACATGGGCTGGGATACGACCGTGTCCCTCGCCCGTGTAACTTTCTGTGCCCACGTATTAAAATCAAAATCTGGGCAGACACGGGCTGGGACACAACCGTGTCCCACGCCCGTGTAACTTTCTGTGGGTGGGCAGATTAAAGGCCTGGATGGACACGGGCTGGGACACGACTGTGTCCCTCACCGGTGTAACCTTTTTTTCTTTTTTCTTTTTAATTTAATTTAAAGATAAAGGAAACTTATAGAAATAAAAGTAATAAAACTAAAGAGAAAAAGCAACAATAAAACTAAAAGGGAAAAGGCTATAAGCAAAGCAAAGTTAGATAAAAGGAAAATAAAATGAAGCGCTTTAGTTAACGTCGATAGTTCGACGGGATACGTCTTCTCATGTTAGTTCTATCGGATGGAGATAAAACTCCTTTCGTCCAACATGCTCCATGTTTCTACTCAAGTATAACTTCAACCGTTGCCCATTTACCTTAAATGTGCCCTTCTCCGGGTGTGTAACTTTAACAGTCTCATACGGGAAAACTTATGTAATTGTAAATGGTCCAAACCACCTAGATTTCAACTTACCTGGGAATAAACGAAGGCGAGAATTATACAAAAGAACATGATTACCTTCTTTAAATTGTTGACCTTGTTTGATTCGTTGATCATGGTACTTTTTGGCCCTTTCTTTATATAATTTGGAGTTCTCATATGCATTTGCTCGCCATTCCTCTAACTCGTTCAGTTGAAGTTTCCTGTGAGAACCTGTACGCTCAAAATCAACATTAGCACTCTTAATTGCCCAATAAGCCTTATGCTCTATCGCGACCGGTAAATGACAAGCCTTGCCATATACAAGTCGGTAGGGTGTGGTCCCGAGTGGTGTTTTGTAAGCAGTTCTATATGCCCATAGAGCATCATCCAACTTTTCTGACCAATCTTTCCTATGATACTCTACGGTTTTTTCAAGAATTCGCTTAAAGTCGCGATTAGCAACTTCCACTTGGCTACTACTTTGGGGGTGGTATGGGGTGGCTATCCTATGTGTAACGCCATAACATTTCAATACTTGGTCGAGTTGAGCATTACAAAAGTGTGTTCCCCTATCACTTATAATTGTCCTAGGGGTGCTAAATTGAGAAAATAGGCCTTTCAAGAATTTTTTTACTACCCTAGCATCATTAGTAGGTAAGGCTTCAGCTTCCACCCACTTAGAGATATAGTTAATAACTACTACGATATATTTGTTTCCATTAGAGTTCGGAAAAGGAACCATGAAATCGATCCCCCACACATCAAATACCTCAACCTCAATGATGGGGTTTTGTGGCATTTCATCCCTACAGGATATATTCCCCACTCATTAGCAACGATCACAACTCTCAACATATCTCTGGGTATCTTTGAATAAGATAGGCCAATAAAATCCTGCCTCTAGGACCTTATGAGCTATCCTATTGGCACTATGATGCCCACCCGTAGGCCTCAAATGACAGTCGCTTAAAATTCTCCAACCTTCGAAGTGTGGTACACACCTTCGAATGACATGATCTGCACATACTTTAAACAGGTAAGGATCATCCCAAAAATAATGTTTCACATCAGAAAAGAATTTCTTCTTTTGCTGGTGTGGAAGTCCCTTCGGTATAATCCTAGCAACTAAAAAATTAGCAATATCCGCGAACTAAGGAATTTCCATATCACTTACCTGGGCGATGGCATAGAGTCGCTCCTTAGGGAATTCATCCTTGATCTCATTCTCGTCGAGCATTTCCAAGTTTGGATTCTCCAATCGAGATAGGTGATTTGCTGCTAAATTCTCAGCGCCTTTTTTATCTTTGATCTCCACATCAAACTCTTGTAGCAACAAGATCCACCTAATCAATCTTGGTTTTGAATCCAGTTTTGCTAACAAGTACCTAAGGGCAGAATGATCAATATAAACAATCACCTTAGATAGAAGCAAATAAGAGCGAAACTTATCAAAGGCAAAAACAATTGCTAGCAACTCTTTTTCTGTTGTAGTGTAGTTCTCCTGAGCATTCGTAAGAGTTTTGCTAGCATAGTGAATTAATTGAAAGTGCTTATCTCGCCTTTGTCCCAGCACTGCCTCGACTGCGTGATCACTTGCATCACATATAAGCTCAAAGGGGAGTACCCAATCAGGTACTACCATGATTGGAGCATTGGTAAGTTTCACTTTAAGGATATTGAAAGCTTTCAAACACTCTTGAGAGAAAACATAAGGCATATCCTTCTCTAATAACTTAGTTAAATGGCGGGCAATTTTCGAGAAATCCTTGATAAATCGCCTATAAAAACCTGCATGTCCTAAAAAGCTTCTTATGGCCTTAACCGAAGTTGGGGATGGGAGTGTTGCAATCGCATCCACTTTGGCAGTATCCACCTCAATTCCTCGATAAGAGATCTTATGGCCCAGCACAATACCCTCTTGTACCATGAAGTGGCACTTCTCCCAATTGAGGACAAGATTGGTCTCTTCACACCTGGTAAGTACCCTGTCCAAATTATTCAAACAAAGGTCAAATGAGTTGCCAAAAACTGAAAAATCATCCATAAATACCTCCATTATGTCCTCAATCAAATCATCAAAAATAGCTAACATGCATCGTTGGAATGTAGCCGGTGCATTGCAAAGACCAAAAGGCATTCTGCGGTAAGCAAAGGTACCATAAGGACAAGTGAAAGTGGTCTTCTCTTAATCTTCCGGTGCAATAGGTATCTGAAAATAACCAGATAAGCCATCCAGAAAACAATAAAACATATGTCCAGCTAGTCGTTCTATCATTTGATCAATAAAAGGTAAGGGGAAATGGTCCTTACGTGTAGCATCGTTTAACTTTCGATAATCGATACATACCCGCCAACCTGTTACCGTTCTCATTGGGATCAATTCATTCTTTTCATTAGGGACTACTGTCATCCTACTTTTTTTTGGAACTACTTGCATTGGATTCACCCATGAACTATCAGAGATAGGATATATCATACCTGCATCAAGGAGTTTAATAACTTCCTTTTTGACTACCTCTTTCATGTTTGGATTCAAGCGTCTCTAGGGCTGCACAACCGGCTTGTGGTTTTCTTCCATTAAAATCTTATGAGTACAAAAGGAGGGATTGATACTTCGAATATTGGATATTTTCCAAGTAATGGCCCTCTTATGCTCCTTGAGTACTTTCAGCAACCTTTCTTTCTGTTCCTTTTCCAAATTGAATGCTATAATTACCGGTAATTTAGAGTTCTTCTCTAAGAAGGCATATTCCAAGTAGTCAGGTAATTGCTTTAGCTCCAATATTGGTGGCTCCTCAATCGAAGGTTTTAACTATGCTTCCATCTTCTTTTCAAACTCTTTAAACCCTTTCTCAATAGAGATAGGTTTATTTGCCTCCAGTTGGGCTACTACCTCGGATTTGATAGGATCTTCCGAAGCTTCCTCTATGCCTTGCAAGCAACTCTCTAATGGATCCTTAAGAAGGACTTCCTATATATAACTTGAAACAAAAGTGTCAGTAACATCCAGAAGGTAGCAAGTATCATCCTGATCGACAAACTTTTTCATAGCCTTCGAAATTTTAAACATGATCTCTTCATCTCCTATTCGAAGAATGAGCTTGCTACCACTAACATCAATGATAGCCCTAACGGTAGCTAAGAATGGTCTACCTAGGATAAGGGGCAACTCAAAATCTTCATCCATATCCAATATCACAAAATCAACTGGAAAAATGAATTTACCCACTCGGACTAATACATCCTCAAATATACCTCTAAGATACGTCACAGATCTATCAGCTAATTGCAAACTCATACGTGTGGGCTTAGGTTCCCCTAATCCTAGTTTCTTGAAAAATTTATAAGGCATTAAATTGATGATAGCACCTAAATTAGCTAAAGCTTTGTCAATTAACAGATTACCAATATGACAAGGAATTATAAAACTTCCTGGGTCTTTTATCTTCTTGGGCAACTTGTTCTGCACGATCGCTGAACATTTTTCATCCAAGATGACTGTAGAAAGCTCCTCGAGCTTCCTCTTATTGGATAACAAATCTTTCAAGAACTTAGCGTACTTTGGCATCTGTGATAAGGTATCAACAAGAGGTAAGTTAATATGCAATTGTTTAAAGAGGTCAAGGAACTTACTGAATTGTTGGTCATTGCGATCTTTCTTGAGTCTTTAGGGATATGGGATAGGTGGTTGATATTCCTTCACCTTTGATGACTCTACATCTTCTATTGCTTTCATCCTCTCCTTGCTCTTGCTAGTCTCCTCGCTAACCTTCCTCTCAGCATGCAACTCCTTCCCATTTCGAAGTGTTACTACCTTAACATGTTCCTTTGGATAGGGTTCTATATTTCCCGGTAGCGATCCCTGCGGTCTTTCAGAGATTAGCTTCGCAAGTTGACCAATTTGGTTCTCAAGGTTGCGATTTAAAGCCTCTTGATTCCTTAGCAAGGATTCAATGTTGGATAAATGAGGCTCATTGCCTTGAATATATTTTGTGAGAAGTTCTTCCATACTGGACTTCTTTTCTTGAGGGAAAGGAGATGGGAATGGTCTCTGAAATCCAGGTGGGCTAAAGTTGGTCTTCTGCTGGCCTTGGTTTGATTTCCCCATGAAAAATTGGGGTGATTCCTCCATCCTGGATTGTAAGTGTTGCTGTAGGGGTTATTTTGTTGCTTAGGTAGATTTCCTAGATAATCTACCTGTTCCAATTGTTCTTGTGCTCCATACCCCTGCACACCAAAATCACTTACATCTGATTGCACTTGTTGAGGGCCAACAGAGAGTGCATCAATCTTCTTACTCAATAGGTCTACCTTGGCTGCCAGAGCAATGGTCAAGTCTACCTCATAAATTCCCTTGGCCTTTTGCTTGGCTCTAGTGGTTTCCCACTGATAATTGTTCATTACTATTCCTTCAATCAGGTTTTATGCTTGTTCAGGTGTCTTTGTGTTCAAAGTACCTCCTGCGGATGCATTAATCATCTGTCTAGTAGATAAATTGAGACCATTGTAGAAGGTCTAAATCTGCATCCATAATGGAAGGCCATGATGTGGGCACCTCCTAAGCAAGTCCTTAAACCGCTCCCAAGTATCATATAGCGTCTCCGCTTCCAATTGAGCAAAACAAGAAATATCATTCCGAAGTTTAGCGGTTTTTGCAAGTGGGAAATACTTCTTTAAAAATTTTTCTACCAATTCATTCTAAGTTGTGATTGAATTTCTTGGTAAGGAGTTCAACTACTGTTTTTCTCTACCCCTCAAGGAGAAAGGAAATAGCTACAGTCGAATGGCATCATCCGTGGCTCCATTAATTTTAAATGTATCATAAATCTCTAGAAAACTAGAGATATGGGCATTAGGATCTTCATCTTGGAGACCATCAAACTAAACATATTGTTGCACCATTTGTATGATGTTAGGTACAATTTGGAAGTTATTAGCTGCGACGGTTGGCCTTGCGATAGTAGAGTCAGCTCCAATAAGTGTAGGCCTTAAATAATCGGACATGGTCCGATTTGCTTCATTCCCGTTGTTAGCCATGTGTGGTGGATCTTCCTGCTCGATGAATTGAGTGTTGGGCTCTTCACCTTCTTCCTTTATTTCAACGATTGACTCGTCGTCAATGGTCGCCACAATTTGTCTAGGTCGCAATCTCAAATTTTGAAGAGCAGTTCTCTCAATTTCAGGATCAAGTTCTACCAAATCTTTCGGGTTGCTTCGGGTCATGCACTACAAGGGCAAGAAATATAAAATCAATTGCAGCTCTAAGTAATAAAAGTAAACAATGAAAACAAAAGAAAATAAAGAAAAAATGGTCAAAGTAATAAAGCAACTCGTGTTCTTAATATCGAAAATCTCCGGCATCGGCGCTAAAAACTTAATATCCGGCAAGTGCATCTATCAGTTTTTATATAGCGGATGTGAGTCCGAGTCGATCCCTTAGAGATTTCGAGTACTAATATTAACCTTAGCTCTATTATCTAACCGGAAAATTGTGATGAGTTGAATGAATTAAAAATACCGAAATTAACAAACTAAACTAATTATGAGACTTGATTAAGCAATTTAGAAAGTAATAAAACTAAGAACGACTTTAAGTATGCAATAACGTATTTAGGAATTATTTCCCCTAGTGTTTAACATGTGACCACTTAAAATATATTCAATTCAATTTCTATTATCCTTGACTGGAGGGATTCACAATTAAAGCTAATATCTTTCTCAAGCATATTAACCCTAATCCTAAATTATTTACCGGAATCTCTTCACTTAGTAATATAACTTAGAATTGCATTAATGTATAATGAATTCCCACACAAATAATTAACTTTTCGAAAGAAACATGTATCTTATCTCTAAGTATACATGTAGTTTTCTCCAATTATGCCTAGATCTTATTACACATGCAATTTCTCAATCATCATGCATAATATCATATATTGATACTCTAGAATTATCAATCAATAATTAAACAACATAATTGAATCAAGAAAAAAATAGAAACTTTATTGAAAATTATAATTCAACCCAAGAGTCACATGAAACCCTAGGTTCCATAATCCTAAATACACGAATTCTAAGCTATCATAATGAATCTAAAAACGAGTTCCATAAAAAACATAAAATAAAACATGGAAAACCCCTTTAATTGATGAACAATTTCTCTAATCTTGAAGTTAATGTTGCTCTCACCTTTTTTTTCTCCTTCTCCTCAAGTCTCTTCTCTTCTCTCGTGTCTCGTTCGTTTTCTCTAATGTCTCTCTCTCTTCAAACCCTCAGATATCCTTTTGTATATATATTATAAGGATTCTGTTTTCGTCACCAGACACGGCCTGGGACATGGCTGTGTCCCCAGGTCGTGTAACTTTTTGCACCTGGCAAATTTTTCTGGATGGACACAGCTTGGGGACATGGCCATGTCCCAGACTGTGTAACTTCAAAACTTCATAACTTCTTCATTTGAACTCTAATTTGAGTGAAACTTGATTCATTTTCTTCGTTTTCGATCTTAGAATATGTTCAAACATTGAAATCAAAATTTTACTCAATTAAGTATCAATATCTTTAAAGAAAACAAAAAATGTAAGGGAAATACTATAAAATCATCATATAAAATATGTTTAAAATCAGAGTTATCACCAATTGAGGACATGAACCTCAGCCAGATTAATGATTATATCAAATGGCTTTTTGACTTGAAGAAAAGCAAGAAGAGTATCCCCTCAAGGAAATTCTCCATCTACAAGTCTCCCTTTGTCCAAGCCTTACAAGAAGATGTACTTCCAACCAATATATAACTACCATAGTTAGACTTTTATAATTAAATTTCTTACTTAAATGACCAATTAAGTCATTTCTAGACAATGATGATGCTGTACGACCTTACTGATGCGATCACTTATAAGGTGCTCATAAGTACCTTATGATAGGCTACTTGGACATAGTTTAACCAACTCCTGTAGAACTCCATTGCCTACTTTGATGAGCTTGCACATCAATTTTAGTAGCACTTCTTGGCAAGCAAGCCGTCATTAAGGACTTAACCCTTTACCTCATAAAGTAGAAGCATAATAAGTCGCTTCTAGATTATTTGTCCCATTTTAACATTGTTATGCTAGAAATCTCCTACCTCGATAAGGGGATCACCTTAAATTTTATTATTTAAGGTGTAAAGACATTTGGGGAATTCTTTAAGTCCTTAGCCAAAAGTAGGCTTGGAAGCTTGGATGAGTTCCAAGAGAAAGTAAAAAGGTATATTATTTATGAGGATAATATGAGAACAAGAAGAGAGGCCAACTAAGACAAACTAGACAAAAAGATAGATAAGTGCTTAATGAAAGACTGCCTCAACCCTAGGAATGATGACAATAGCTCTTGAAGATGCCCTATTCGAACATACACTTACTACATTCCCCTAAAGAGACCAATAAGGGACATTTTCATGGGAGTTTGCAATAGGGGTAAGGTAACCAACCTAAGCTAAATAAGATGCATAGTGATCCAAATCAAAGGAACCCCAATAAACACTGTGACTTCCATCATGATAAGGGGTATAACAAATGATTGTTACCTGTTGAAGAATGCCCTTAAAAATGTCGTACAATGTTGCTACCTTCCAAAGTTCATAGCTAACCTAATAATTACATTGCATAACCTACTTAGAGGTAAAGGACTAAGGAATATTAGGAACAAGATAACAACAGCAACAACAACAACAATAACTATTACAAACAACAAAACCCCCAACATCATTGCCAACACCATCATTAAGGGCCTTAAAGGAGGGAGTCATTTAAGCTACTTTAGCTTGGCTAATACTTTAGGTGAATAGCAAGTCTTAAGCCTACAAGGAAAGAAGTTGAGAGTAAATAACTCCATCTCTTTGAGGGATCTAAACCCTTCATCAGGATGCCTTAGTTATTAATGGTTGCATAGCAAAGTATGATTGCCATTAAGTAATTATTGACATGAGTAGCTGATGGGAATTAGCCTTTGACTATATCCAAGTCGAGACAGACTTGTCCGAGGTCGAGGCCTATCAAAGCTTATCAAGGCTAAGTAGTAGGCAGAAGGATGCGAGGAAGGAAGATAAACACTTGGCATTAAGTTTGTCATCAGCTGAGGTGCCGAGATACCATAAGGCTAAGTACTCGAGATTAAAGAACCACTTGGCACAGCATCGAAAGACTCATGCCGACTGATTCTAGAACTTGGCAATTATGAGTTGACCTTTTTAGTATCTTGGCCAAAAACTACAAGACTTCAGGGACTCTTCCTGTACCCATACATCCAATTGCCAACTTCGTCCGGTTTGGATACTACTCCTTTTAGGACATGCTAAGTGATTGCATGCCAACTCCCCCTATAAAGGGCATGGTTTTGTTTCTTTTATACATGCTTTCCTTTATTTTATTTATGGGCTCAATTCTTTAGGGTTTAAGGCCTTGTATATTATTTATAGTTTTGCTACTAGGGTTTAAGACTTGCTATAAATAGCAACATCTATAAACAATGAAGATAGAGATAGATAGACATTAATATACGAAATTAGATAGAAAAGTATATTCTTGCGATTGGAATCATTTCCTTTTTTTTAGTAAGGCTACTCTTGAGCTAGCAATTGCCAGATTATCGAGTATAAATTAAGCTCTTTAATCTCTCTCGCATTCTTATCGATCTTGACCTTAAGATTGTAGCAAACCCCTTCATTTGAATCGGTTAATAAGTTGTATCTAACCTTTATTTGAATCCCAAGCAATGTTTAGTGTTTGTGAGTTGTATCAAACCCTATTTCAAGCTCAAACCCTTGATTGTGTTTGTGTCTTGGTGCATAATATCTATTCACATTCACCATTGAAATTAACCGTCTCACTTCTCGTCTGTTAAGCCCATTCAACCCATTTTGACCCCATTTCGAGATTCGATGTTGTTTCTTCAATCCATATCATCTTGGTATCAAAGGTTTGGGGAGACATAGGTGCTAGTGTTCTTCAAAGTTTGATTGGTGGTTTGTACCTCTTTGTTAATCATTGTTTTGTCGTGTAGTGGGCTATTCGTAGTGATTGTTTGTCAGTAGTAGTAGCTGTAAAAGCTGAGTAGTAGTTGTTTCTAGGTTACTATAATTGTATTTTGTTGTTTGTTCAATTTTTTTTTTCTAGAAAATTACTGTATGGACAAGAATGTCAGAGGATAGTGTCAACAACATTGGTGATAGTCCTCGTGGAAGCTTGAGGTGATGTATTGATAACTTAGAATATCAGATTTAGAATCTTACTGACTCTATCCAAGAACTCATTGATTAGTCAAAGGTCGCAGACGAGATAGCTGAAAGGAAAGAAGGGAGAGAACACCTACAAGTGGAGGTGGTTCTAATGAACTTGATCATGATGACTAACAGTAGAGAAGAGCTGCCGAGTCAAAAAGGAGAGAAAATCGACCAAAGCCGAGAAGAAGGAATGAAAGGAATGTTGACTCTAAAACAAATCAAGGAGCTTAGAGAAGAGAGACGAGGCTAAGAAGGGACATGGCCAAGCAGAGCTCTAATAAAAGTGGCCAATCCGAGGTAAATCGACCAACTCGAAATGTAAGGGATGAACCTTAAGCACCTGGCTGAGGACTTAACAATGTGAAGCTAAAACTACCAACCTAAAGAACTCCTTGATTGGGTTCCTCGTATCGAGAAGTTGTTCAAGTGCTACGAGGGTGATGAATGAACAAAGGTTAAGTTGGCATCATTATCCCTTATTGAGTATGCAAGCCTTTGGTAGGATAAGTTAGTTACTAAGTGAGATGTTAAAAGAGAAGGTCGATTAGAACATGGAGGCTTATGAAGAAGTTGATGAATCGGCGCTTCGTGCTAACTTACCTCAAGCAAGAGATGCTCCATTCTTTTCGGCAACTGAGATAAGGTCAAAATACTGTTGAAGATTATTTGCAAGAGTTTGAGATCTTGGTGACAAGATGTAAGATTGCCAAGCCATAAGATTGCACCATTACTAGGTTCTTGAGTAGACTCTAAGATGATATTGTCGACATAGTTGAATTGCAGCTGTTCAACTCTCTAGATGAGCTAATTAATTTGGCATTGAGAGTAGAGAGGCAAAGGAGAAGAAGGCATCAGAGGCTGACTGGCCGACCTCAACAAGGCAGCCTTGAGTCCAAGAGGTATATTTGAGAAGGCAAGAAAAGAAAGAAAAAGGAGAGTCTAGCCAACCTGTCCATGCTAAGAAAAAGATTGCCTAGAAAGAGAATGCATTAGGCAACAAGGCTCGAGAAGTGAAGTGCTTCAACTACTTAAGCTACGGACATATTGCTTCTTAATGTTCAAATAAAAGGGTCATGGTCTTGAAGAGCAAAGGGCTTGAGGCTCAAATTGAGAGTCAAAGTAACAGGAGTTTGGAAGACAAGTTAATAGAAGAAGATATCTATCACGAGGACCTGGATAAACTCCTAGCTATTGCCATACGAGCTGACTTGAAGGCTGATCCTGAACAAAGGGAAAATTTATTTCACATGCAATGCCTAGTGAATGGGAAGACCTATTCTCTAATTATCGATGGAGGTAGCTGCACCAACATCATTTCTGCTTAATTAGTAGAAAAGATGAAATCGTTGACCTACCCACACCGTCGACCTTATGGATTGAAATAGTTTAATGATAAGGGTATGGTCTATGTGCATAAAAGAGCACAGATTACATTTAAGGCAGGGTAGTATGAGGATAAGTCGACTTCGATGTAGTGCCTATGAATGCTACGAATCTACTTCTTAGCCGACCATGAGAGTTTGATTGGAAAGTGATCCATGATGGATTCCTCAACATTTACACTGTTCAGAAAGATGAGAAGAGCTATCTCTTAACCCCGATGAGCATTGAGGAAATCCATAGATACTTAGCACCCATGGTAAAGCGAAAAGGGAAAAGGAGCTTATTTGGCATCCCAGCTTGTGCTCAACATTTAATGTTAAGGATGACATCCTTTTAGACCTACGGTAATGATGGGAATTAGCCTCCAACTATATCCAAGCCAAGGTAGACCTGTCCGAAGTTGAGGCTTATCAAAGCTTCTTAAGGCCGAGTAGTAACTAGAAAGATGAGAGGAAGGAAGATAAACACTTGGCATCAAGTCTGTCGTCAGCTAAGGTGCCGAGATACTGCAAGGTCTAGTACTCAAGATAAAAGTGTCACTCGGTATAACATCGAGAGACTCATGCCGACTGATTCTAGAACTCAGCAACTATGGGCCAACCTTTCTGGTGTCTCGGCTAAACACTTCAAGATTTCAAGGACTCCTTCCCAAACTTACACATCTAATTGCCAACCTCATCTGGTTCGGATACTACTCCTTCTAGGACATGCCAAGTGATTGCATGTCGACTCCCCTTTTAAAATGTACAATTTTGTATTCTTATACATATTTTCCTTTATTTTATTTATGGGCCCAATTCTTTAGGGTATAAGGCTTTTTACATTATTTATAGCTTTGTTACTAGGGTTTAGGACTTGTTATAAATAATAACATTTGTAAACAACAAAGATAGAGATACATAGATGTCAATATACGAAATTAGATAGAAAAAGTATATTCTTGAGATTGGAATCCTTTCCCTTTTTTGAGCAAGGCTACTCTTAAGCTAGCATTTGCCAGATTATCGAGTATAGATTAAGCTCTTTAATCTCTCCGGCGCTCTTATCGATCTTGACCATGAGATTGTGGCAAACCTCTTTATTTGAACTGGTTAGTGAGTTGCATCTAACTTTCATTTGAATCTCGAGTAATATTTAGTGTTTGTAAGTTGTATCGAACCCTATTTCGAGCTCAAACCCTTGATTGTATTTATGTCTTGGAGCATGATATCCATTCACATTCACCGTCAAAACCAATTATCTCACTTCCCATCCGTTAAACCCATTCAATCCATTTTGACCCTATTTTGAGATTCACTGGTGTTTCTTTGATTTGTATCAGCAACTTTGTGGATATCATTTTTAACCATGCCTATGAACAAATGGCCCCTAAGCTCCAAAATAAGCTAAAGACCTACGACCATGACTTATTTAGCTTTAACAATCAGCTAGTAAGGGCAAAGGGCATCATTACCCTTCCATAGAGCTTGGGAATGAGGACAATGTTGCTACACAGCTCATAAACTTTCTAGTAATCACCCTATAATGTCATGTTAGGTCAACATAGCCAGTTTACCTTGAAAATGATCATTTAGACAGTATACTTAAAGGCTAAATTCCTCACATCAACAAGGGTCAACATTTGTCGAGGCAATCAAAATTTGTCAATGTCATTATAGTTAAAGGCCTTAGCAAGGGAAGAAGTGCTCACCATAGAGGTTGGATTAGAAGAGAAGCTAGGAAGTGGGGGTTAGGAAAGTAGCACTAAGCAGCTTACCTATGTAAAAATGTTGATGTTAGTTGACCTCAAACAACAGCTCATCAACTCCCTTTAGTCCAATGAGGGTGTTCTTACTTGGTGGCCTTTCGATATGCCCAGCATCTTCCCTAAGTTCATTACATACCGCCTCAATGCCAATATGAATTTCAAGCTTATGAAACAGAAGAAGAGATACTTTGTCCCAAAGAGACAAATAGCAATTGAAGAAGAGATGCAAAAGCTGCTTAAGGCTAGTTTCATGAGGGAGGGGCTTTACTTGACCTAACTAACCAATTGCGTGCTAGTTAAGAAATCCAATGGGATAATGGCGTATGTGTGTTAACAATACCAACCTCAACAAAGCCTATCCAAAGGAATGTTTTCCCATCCAAAGTATTAACTAGCTAATTGATTTGACATTCGGCCATGCACTCTTAAGCTTTAAGGATGTCTTCTCTAGAATAGTTAGATAAAGATAAAGCCAAAAGACAAGGTGCACACCTCCTATGCCAACTCAAGTAAAATTAAACATATGAAGAAAGGTTAGAACTTTACTCCCATCAGGTCAAGCTTGTCTTAATTTTCATGATTTCCCCTTTATGGATGGCTTCTCAAGCAATAACTAAATAAAGATGAAGCTATAGGATGAAGTACACACTTCCTATGTCAATTTAAGTAAAATTAAGTACATAAAGAAAAGTTACAACTTTACTCCCCCAGGGTCAAGTGTATCCTACTTTACATGATTTCCTTTCAATTCCTATTTGTGAAGGTTAGGTTTTTCTATATTTTGATCTCTCCTTCCTTTATTTATGCACAACACACTTGCATCAAGCAAGGAAAATGTTAACAAGATGTAGCTCTTGATTGGAAAAAAACATAAACATAAACTAAACTAAACTAAAGCAAAAATAAGCATAAATGTAAACAAGGGTCTAGTTTCCTCCTGTTAAGTGCTTATTTTATCAACTTGACTCTTTCAGCTTCTCATGGTGGATCAAACTATTGGGATCTCCTTTCATTAGCCCCCTTTTTACTCCTTTTTTCCTCGTGCTGCTCAAGTTTACCACTATCCCTTCACCAATTGGAACATTCAATGATGTATTTAACTTGATGGTTTAAGGGTACTTTATTCTCCATCTCTTCAACATATTTATAATGCACTCTCTATCTCTAACCCTCAAGACTACTTTGTTATTCTTAATGTTAATGGTAGCTCCTACAGTGGCGATGAATGGGAACTCGAGAATAATTAGGTCTTTTAACAAAGCAATCATCTAGTTACGTGGTTATCTCATACTATTTTCATTTCCTTCCCTAATCCTAACTCTTCAACCATAGATGAAGAAATTATATTAACTCCAACAATAGTATCACAAAATGTATTCTTAAATATCTTATCACCAATAGTGTATATTAACATAAACTATTGTTAATCATTTAATTTAGGGGAAAGGCATTTCTTACCACTTTTTGCATGTTTGAGCTAACAAATTGTCTCTTGCCCATCCATCCCTCTATCCTTACTTAAAACTTATCTTAAGAACTTCTAGTAGTGAGGTGTTTTCTTAAGTAGCTCAAACAATAGGCTATCTACTTTGAACTTCTTAAATATCTCTAGGAACTTCTCAAATTATTCATCCTTCTTACTCTTCTTTAACCATCTTGGGAAAGGCATTGGTGGTACATAAGATTGATAGTAGGTTGTGTGCTCCTACCATACCACTTCTTCCGCTCTACCTAATGTAGAAGTTGGAGTATCCCTTACATCAACTTTCTTTTTTTTACCTTAATTTTACTTTCTTTACTTGCTCAATGGATTTGGAGGTACGTATGGCATTATCAATCTTCCTCTCCAATCTCTCAAACCTCTTTATAATTAAATGGGCAAGCCTCTTAATTGTTGCATCCCATGCATTTTTTCTTCTATAGACTTAATTCTTGACTATTTTCTTGACATACATTGCTCTCATATGGTCTCTCACAACTTGAACATACTACTAAATTAGATACACGAGGGTTATTAACTAAAATGCCAACTAAATCCTCATTCATTGAAAATGTCATTTCCATTTGCATGCTCATTAATGGCCCTCTAGTAGTAGATGATAACATCATCCTATCATGATCTCCTAATCTATTAAAGAATACCCTTAATTGCACCTAAGTTGGGGAACTCATGGTAAGGACATCTGTTGATTAAGTTCTTATATATCATCCATGTCTCACCTAAACCTTGTAAGTAAATGATTGCATATCCCATCTTAGCTTATCAGTACAACAATAAGCAAAAGACCAATCCATACTATGATTCATTTTACTCATCAGCTTAAAATCACATTCCTAAGACTTAGTGGTCATAACTAACTCAGCACAAGTGGTCTTTCTCTAAAGTACTTGCAAAAGGAAAATAAAATATCTAGAATTTTAAACTATACTGGAGCTTTAAGCATATTCCGAAGACATATGTTAAGTATGTCGATAAGTTTATTTAGTATGTAGCTCAAATAATAACAAATATTATAAATGTTATATTGTGGAACAAGGTAAACTTCTAAAGCAATACAAGTTGTATAACTAAAGTCAGAAGTAATGGAAGCTTTAGAAATTATAATATTGATTAAGTTTTAAAAGTTTAGAAACATGGACTAGAAGCTAACAACAATAATCAAGAGCAAGAACCAAATGCTTAATCGGAAGCTAGATTAGAGCCTAAACTAGAAGAAATTAGAAGCGCTATGGAAAGAAATTGCAACAATGGTTTATTATCGGAAGTAAGTTAGATGCAAATAAGAAGCAATGTGCAGCTAGAAAATTATATGTTCAATATTGTAGTACTGAGAATTGTATAAAAATGTCAGGAATCTTATTGTAATCCTAAAGAGAGTTTGCTAATCTTTTGAAAAATTAGTGGGCAATTATTTGAGAGAATAGTAAGAGGAATTCATAAACTTATAATTATTTTTGTGGTAAAGAGTAGGGTGGCAAGGTAAAGTCATGGGAACTGATGGCTTATAGACCTCATGTTCATTTTCTCAAATACTAGAGCAAGTCAATGTGGAGGACCAGATCCCTTGTTGCGGGCTATAAAAGTAGGCGGACTCATATGTAGGAACAACTATAAATAGCTATTTGATCTCCTCATCATTACTCCTTTTATTTTATGCAATTTTCTTATAAATTAATTGCTTTTGCCTATTAATCTTTGATTATATTTTCATAAGATTGTGATAAGTGTCACAATTAAATAATTAATAAGGGTTGTATTTGCAAAAAATTTTAAGTTCTACAAAAATTAATTCAACCTCCCTTCTTAATTATTCACTAGGACTGACAATTGGTATCATAGATTGTCCTCCTTTTAAAAAAGAATGTTAACTCTTAAGGAAAAGATCAATGACAAATATGCTTAATCCTCTTATTTTTGATAGCTCTAATTTTTCCTTATAAAAGTATAGGATGGAAATATATGTTAAGGCAATTGATCACAAGGCATGGATCATTATTCAAAATGGAAATAGAGTAATTCCTAGTATAATCTCAATAGAGGTAAAAATGAGGAATGCATCTATTAATACAAGGGCAAAATATATTGTTTTAAGTGTTATATCTCCCTCTGGATTTAATTATATTTATTCTTATAAAATTGCTTAAGATATATGAGATAAGCTTAGTGTAGTATATAAAGAAATAATCAAGGTTACTGAACTGCTAAAACTAAAATATAGAGATTTGAAAGAACTAAAAGTGTCAATTTTTTGTTTGATGGTCGGTAATGGGGTAAATTCCAATTTTGATTCCAAATCTACTAGTTCCTTTATAGATGTTAATGACTAATGTGAAAAATTACTATATACCTTATTAGAAAAGAATACAAGCCTTGAAAAAGTAGTTAAAATATTAAAAGGAGATGAAGAAGTTTTGATGGATGAAAATGCATCTCTTATTAATGAAAAATATGATTAAATAAATTAAAAAGAGACTATGCAAACTGAAAATTCTTTATTTATCTTAGGAATTTATGCTTTATGAAAGGAAAAAAGACGATTCTTTTAAAAATGAAAAAGTATTATTAAAAGAAAAAAAAATTCTAAAAGAGAAAATTAAGAAATCAAATTATAGAACTAGTGAATTGTTAACTTCCGTCAATGATACATTTAATAAGTTTGTAAAACTTAAGAAATCCTTAAGAGTATAATTATAAAAGAATTATATGGCTCCAAAAGTAGTTTCTTTATTAAGGAAGAACATAGAAAAATAGTTGTGTTTAGTAAAAAGGATCCAAATCAAAGGAAAAAGGTTTAAGGAAAATCAAAGCTGTCGTAATGATAAATCCCATATATGTTATATTTGTAAAAAATTTAGACATGGTGAAAAATTTTTCTATTATAAAAAGAACAAGCCTAGTTATATATAAGTTAATAAAATTAATGTCACAAGCTTAAATTCTAAATGATCTAAGCTAGTCTAGGTTCCAAAAAAAAAAAAAAATAGTTTTTTAAGTAGTGCTAGTATATAAGGCAAATACAAAAGGCACAATCAATAAGAGCCTCAATAATAGTTCAATATAATTATTCCAAACTCAATATTTTAATTATTTATGCTCTCTTTTTTTATTATTATCATTTGATATTATATATCGAGGGGAAGCATAGTTTTCAAAAGGAAAATATAAAGGGGAAGAAATAAAATTTTTAAATAAATTAATTAATATATTTGAGCTGGTGTATGGTGGAATAATTGCATTTTTTTTTTTGTATAATTTGAGCTATGAAGGAAACATTATGAGAAATATTATGATGATTAACATATCTTGACATGTGTAGGAATAGAATATGCTCATATGTAAGATTTCTCATGCTTTTCTATGATTATTATGACAAGATTTTTAAACAAGTATATATATGGTATATAAAAGAAGATTTTAGAATAAGAATAATCAATGTTTCATAAAAAATAAAAAATTAGTGTTTTCCATATTTATGAGAAAATAATACCATGCATATAATAAGAGAAAATAAGAAAAGGCATAATAAAAATTTGAATGATGTGTATATCCTTCCCCAACAAAAATATAAATGTGTTGATTGTGAATCTCTTACGTTATTGTTTTGACAAGATTTAAAAGATAATCATTTATTAAATTTAGAACAATCATTAAGATCTCATGCGGTTGTTAAGAAAAGATTAATGATAATTTGATATATTGTTATGACGACTCTTCACTAAACAAAAATAAGAAAATATATATCCAGCATATTTGATTGTGAATATGATTCATAAAAAAAGAGTTGTCATAATATGATGATTGTTTTGATGATGAAAAGAATGCAAATTTAAAATAAATGATCATTATAATTAGATTGACCATATTTTGGATATGTATAGTTAGCATGCAATATGGATTGCTATCTCAATATGATTGAAAAGAAAAAATAAATATGTATAATTGGCATGCAATATGATAATTGTCCTTGGATTGTCAAGGATATCTTGAGGATGGGATTCGATTAATATAGTTGTTGACTATTTCAATAAGATGGCTAACTTTATAATACACCATCGAACTAACGATGTTTTGTATATTATTAACTTGTTTTTGTAGGAAGTGGTTAGGCTACATGCAATTCCCTACTCCATCATTTTAGATTAGGATACAAAGTTCTTGAGTTATTTTTTGAAGACATTATAAAGAAGACTCGGCACTAAGATCATGCAAAGACCTTCACAAAAAGATACAATTGTATCTTGCTAGGCCACATCCACATGCTATCCTTGTATTATCTATAGTAAGCCTTGTAAATAGAATAAAAAAAAGAAGAGAATAAAATGGAATAAAAGAGACACATTGTTATTTTCATTAAGGTTTAGAAGAAGAACATTTTTAGAGTAGTTTTCTTGGAATTCAACATTAGGAGTAATAGGAAATAGTATTTGATCTTAAATTATATATTTGAACTCCTAAATAGGTTGTCTTCACTCTTTTTAATATATTATTGATTTAGATATTGTTTACCTATTTTTTCTCGCCTATGCTTAATTAATATTGCCAATTGGATATTTAGATTATCACTTGACGAATCTTGTTTGTTGAAGTTTTTACCTCCATTATTACTAAACATATATTTTGACTTTGTTAGAACCAAACTTGTTGAAGGCTCAGTGTTAAAATTAATTGGTTTTGTATTTATTTGATTTACAATTGAATCCTTTGAAAATGTTGAATATCCTAATCAAATAGTTTTGTTAGAATAGTTTTTAGAATTTAATTATTTAATAAAACATTGATTTTATTTGCCTAGATTTAAATAGAACTAATACTAATAAGAGTTAGTAAGCATTTCCTATGGATTCGACCTGATTATTACTATATACGCGACCTAACACACTTATTAGTAAAAATATGCTTTTGTTATAAAAATCAAGTTAGCCTACAGTGTAACAAGTTTTTAGCATTATTGTGGGGAAATATTTTGTGCTAATTTTAGTTTTTAGGATTGTATAGAGGTAAGTGCTTTTTTTTTTTTTAATTTTCTTGTAATATCTTTTTATTATTAGATTTTTGCTTCCTTTTATTTTATTTTTTAGGCATTTTAATTGGAAGATTATTTGAGCATGAGGTAGTTATGATGATGATTGTGTATGGTCTTTTCCTCTATGTTATACTATAGAGTTGAGAGTAGATTTTTTTTTTTTTTGTTTTTTTGTTTTCAAGCACTATAAGGGCAAATCACTATATGAGGCATGGTTGAGATTCTATGACATAATGAGCAGGTGTCTGTATCATAATATTCCTACTTGTAATCAAGCGTTAATATTTTATGAAGGAATTAGGTATTGTGATAAAATTAGAATTGAAGTTGCTACTAAAGGACCATCGATAAATATGCTAATGATGCAAGTAACTAAAATAATTGACAAATTAACATATTGAGAACATGATGAATGACCTTCCTCTTTAAATCCCGTGATCCTAGCTCTAGAAAAAAAAAAAGAAGAGTACTAAAAAATTATTGAGGGATTTGGAGCAAAAGTGGGAAGAAAGATTTGAAAGATAAAGTTCAACCATCCGTAAGTTAGAGACTCAATTAGTATAGGTATCAGAGCTCTTGACTACCATACTGGTGGCTGTAAAGGAAAATTTGTCACAAGAGAATCCTTATGAAAAAAAGGAAGGAACTAAATCTTTCTAAGTCTATTGAAGATGAGTAATAACCAGATTGGTCAATGTTTGTATCTCAAAATTCAATAGTTGATTGCAACATTCAAGTAGCAAGAGAAGTGAAAAGAAAAAAGAAGAGAAACCAACCTAGGAATTAGTAGTTGAAAAGCTTGCCAATGTAACCATAAAAGAGTTGGAGAGACTAGAGAGACAATTTCAAAATGTTGTGAAGGCTCTCACCCTAGCTAAGCTAGTTAATCAATACAATTGAGGTTAAGAAGAAAGTTGAATCTTAAGAATCACCAACTTTTACATCAAAATCAAAGGAAGAAGTGGTGTAGCAAAATTGCACACTTGAAGTGCATAAGCTTAAAATGTTGTAAGGCTCATACCCCAGCTAAGCCAGTTCTCAATACATTTGAGGTTAAGAAGAAAGTTACATCTCAAGAAACGCTAACTTTTACATTAAAATCAAGGGAAGAAGTGGTGTAGGAAAATCGCACACTTGAAGTATGTAAGCTTAATGCCAATCGATGTGTATCAATTATACCTTATCTAAAGCAGTTGGAGAAAAATAAAAATGATGAAAGTTATGAGTCGTTCTTGGAGATGTTCAAGAAATTGGAAATTAATATTTCTTTGATAGAGTTACTTAAGCAAACACCTCATTACAAATAGTATTTGAAAGAATAATGGCCAAGAAAAGGAAAATAAATGGTGAGAAGTAGTTATGTTATCTTAAGCAAGCACTAAAGCACTAAAGGACACCCTTCCCCTTAAATTAAATGATCTAGGGAAATTCACTTTGTATTGCACCACAGGAGATCAAAGTCTCAAGAATGTATTTTATGATATAGGTGCAAGTGTAACTGTGATACCCTTCTCTATGGCAATGAAATTAGCATTAGGGGATGCGATCAAAAGAATTGAGATGACTATTCAATTGGCTAATAGTTCCTTTAGATGACTTAAAGGGTTGATTGTGGATGTACTTTTAAAAGTGGATAAATTTATATTTCTAATCAGCTTTGTAGTTTTGGATATAAAGTGATGCATCTCTAGGGTCACATCTAGAGTCACACATATTGATGAGCACTACAATAGAAGGAAAATAAAAGAAGGTTAGCAAAGTCCAACAACTACCAACTGGATATGATACACTAATCAATCCTACTTGACCTATAATCCACCGGATATGACTCATTGGTCGAACTACAAGGTTACTTGCCACTACTCTTTGTTAAAGAGAATAGATAAGTGTAAAAGGGCAATGAGAATGCTAAGGTTGCTTAAAAGGGAAACTTGTAATAATCTAATAATGAAGTGATTGATGTCTGCTTACAAAATGAATGGAGTTTATATACTAGCCCCATTAAGATTACAAGTACATATGAAAAGACAACAAGGGTAATTTATAATTCTAATACATGAAATATACTAAAAAGGGTAAAAGAGATAAAGAATATTTAATACGAAAAAGTAAAGAATTCTTATAGAATGTTATGCCAAAAGACATGTGTCGTACAGTGGTTGGTTACTTTAAAATATAATACAATTCATATGAAATGATGAAAAAAAGGGTATGCAGTCAAAGTTGACTTGACTTAGGTTAGGTTGGAACTCAACCAATCGGTCAATAATGGATATTTTCCACAAACCAAGGTCGGTTCGAGAGCTTGGCTTAAGATAGTTGTTGAGGTTGGTATGTTTGACTATTGTTAGGATTATGATATGGCTGCTTAGTAGGTAAGTATACCTACTCGAAGGGTCAGTATGTTTGCTTGATTGCTTCGGGAATAATGTTGCTATATGTAAGAGCTTGGTAGTCAAGTCGGTAGTAGAATGAATCATGAAGGTTGGAATAGGAATCCTTATCCTGGATGGGGTTATAGGCCATTATTCTCCTTGTGACTCCTTGGAGTCTACTAGCTCGACTATGCATGATTTGTCTAGAGGGTTGATTCTTATCATTTGCCTAGGGGTCGAAAAGATTTGACCTCAAATATGAAGTGGTCTCCAGTTCTTTTCTTCTAAGGCGCTTGCAAGATCTTCTTCTTCTAGTTGTTAGGGAATCAGGTCAAATACATTGAAAGTGGAGGAAACATCGTAGTCATTGAGCAATTTAATTTGGTAAGCATTGTGATTGATCTTCTTTAGAATCTTGAAGGGCCATTAGCTCGTAGAGACAACTTGCTCTATCTTAAGTGTGAAAACCGTTCTTGGTTAAGGTGAATCTATACTAAGTCTCCTATCTTGAAAGAAATAGTTCGGCGACCTTGACGACTAATCTCTTGTTGTCACTAATTGAACTTGGTGATCTTCCTTGTCACAATCTAGTGCAGCTCCTACAATTTATGGGCTCGATCAACTCTAAATTGACTCTCTTCAACAATTGTGGGGCTATCGATTAAATTTAGGGGGATAGTAGGATTGAGGCCATAGATGACCTTGAATGAAATCTTCCCAATAGTACTGTAGACAGTTCGGTTGTATACAAACTCCACAATTGGTAAGCATAGATCCTAATCCTTTAAGTTTTTTCCCATAATAAGTTTGAGCAAATTACCTAGTATCTTATTCACTACTTTAGTCTAGCTATTAGTTTAAGGGTGGCTACTCGATCTGAACACAAGTTTAGTTCCAATTCTTCTCCAAAGAGTCTCTTAAAAATAGCTCAAGAATTTTGTTTCTTGATCTAAAACAATAGTCTTTGAAATTCCATGTAGTCGAACAACTTCCTACAAAAACAAATTAGCAATATATAAAGCATCAATAGTTCAATGTCATGGAATGAAGTGTGCCATTTTGCTAAAGCAATCTACTACAATAAATATCGAATCCTTTCCCCTAGATATCTGATGCAACCCTAAGGTAAAGTCCATACTAAGGTCTACCTAAGGTAAGTTTGGTGTTGGTAGGGGCATATACTCTCTATGGAGCTCTCTATTCCCCTTAGCTTTCTTGCACACTTCACAACTACCAACTATCTTATGGACATTCATGGTAAATCAGGCAAGTAAAATTTTTCTTTCAACAGATTGGTTGTTTTGGTCTCTCCAACATCATTAGATAAGCTACTACTATGAGCTTCCTTAACTAACAGCTTACGAGTAGAATAGCTTGGTATGTATAACCTTCAATCCTTGAATAGATAGCCATCTTTAAGATAGTATCCTCTAATAGCAACTCCTTCTCCATACTATTTAAGAATAGGACCAAAATGGGGGTCATGAGCATATTGCTCAATGATTAGCAAAAATCCCGGTAATTTCATTTACAGGGTAGTCAGCAAGGTTTGTTGATGTGATAGAGCATCAGCAGCCACATTATCACTTCCCTTCTTATGATGGTCATATAGGAAAAAATTTCCATAAACTCTAGCCACTTAGCTTACCTCTTCGAAAATTTGTTCTAACTTCTAAGATGCTTCAATGACTCGAGATTAGTGTAAATAATAAACTCTTATGGTAGTAAGTAGTGTTGCTAGATAATAAGAGCTCGAAAAAGAAAGTACAACTCTTTCTCGTACACAGAATAGTTCAATGCGACACCACTAAGCTTCTTACTGTAGTATGCAATTGGTCATCATTCTTGCATTTGGACAACACAAATTCTAATGCTTGATGCATCACATTCTAGTTCAAAAGGCTTGTCAAAGTCTAACAGTGATAGGATTAGGGCAAAGGTAAGCTTCTCCTTAATCTCCTTGAAGTTCTGTTTAGCTCGGTCATTCCACCGAAATCCATCAGACTTCTTTGTCAATTCAATCAAAGAGCCTATAATGGTATTAAAGTTCTTAATGAATCGCCTATAGAAAGATGCAAGACTATGGAAACCTCAAACTTTATTGACATTCTTTGACATCGGCCATTCTAGTACAACCTAAATCTTCTCCTTATCTGCTTAAATTCCTTCCCCTAATACTCCATACCCTAGAAAAATTACTTCATCTTGATAGAATGTACACCTTTTCAAATTCCCATATAACTTCTCAGCTCATAAAATATCAAAAATAGCTTGGAGATATTGAACATGGTTGTTTAGGTCAGCATTATACACCAGTATATCATCGAAGTACATGGCCACATATCGTTTGATTAGAGGGCACATCACATGGTTCATAAGCCTTATAAATGTGCTTTGCAGATTGGTAAGTTCAAAGGACATAACCAACTATTCGTAGAGACTATGCCTTGTCTTGAAGGCAGCATTCATCACTTGGTTTCATGTGAATTTAGTGGTAGCTACTTTGCAGATCAATCTTTGAAAATATCTTAGCACATGAAGCTCATTGAACATGTCAATTGTACTTGATAATGAATTCTGTTGATCATCTGGTTGTCAATGTACATGTACCATGAACCATCCTTCTTTAAGACAAGTAGAGTTAGTACAACATAAGGGCTCATGCTTTCCCTCACATAACCTCGCTCTATGAGCTCATCTGCTTACTTCTTTAGCTTAATAGCTTACTCAAGGTTCATTCTATAGTTAGGTCAGTTTGGTAGGGCTATGCCTAATAGTAGACCAATACAATGCTCTATGCCTTAGATTGGAGGTAGTCCTTTAGGTAGCACTTTAAGAAATAAATCAGAAAACTCATCAATCAACCTTCAGATCTCATTAGGCACTTCTTCAAGATCCCTTAGTTCTAACAACCTTCGAATCAACAAAAACATAGGTTCATCGACCTTGTCAATAGCTTAGAGCTCTCTTTGGCTCATCACTAGGGCTTTCTTCTTATTAGCTCAGGTGAGCTAGTTATAGGTTTCATTCACTTGGGTTAGTATCAAAGGTTGCAGCATAATCTTCTTCCTATCCTTAATAAAGACATAGATGTTCCTATATCCTTCATGAATAACATGTCAATTAAACAACCATAATTTTCTAAGCAACAGATGTAAAACTCCTATGGGGATGATATTGCACATCACTTTGTCCCTATACACATTCCTAACACTGAAGGGCACGGTTACTTATTTCTTCACGTATAGAGCATCCTTATCATGAAGCTAATGTAACTTATAAGGTTGGTAGGCTTAACCTCTACACAACAGACTGTACAACAACATTGGTACAACTTCCTCCATTCGCTATGATGGTACACAGTTGTCCTTTGATAGTGCACTTTATATGAAATAAATTCTCTCTCTAGTGTTTTTCAAAGTTTGGTAGAGAACTCAATACTCGCCTCAATACTAAAGTCATTACTTCTCCCTGGTTAGCATAAACATAGGTCTCATCTTCCTCCTCAACTTCAACTTTCCTAATATTCTTCTCCTCTTCGAGCT
This sequence comes from Lumnitzera littorea, assembly GCA_024138015.1. Classification (NCBI taxonomy): domain Eukaryota; kingdom Viridiplantae; phylum Streptophyta; class Magnoliopsida; order Myrtales; family Combretaceae; genus Lumnitzera; species Lumnitzera littorea. Next base: position 56,224,448 of record JAMXBB010000010.1, read on the forward strand.
TGCTCTCATGGGTGCTATCTACTACATCTCCTCAGAGCACCATAACACGTTAGTTCAGATACTTAGTAGCTATGTGTCTAAAGCCCAATCATTTAAAGCACTTCACCTTGCTAGTTTTCCATCCTAAGGTTTATCCTCTTTCATATGTCCTTGAGGTCACCCTAACCTCAGTTCAGCTCGGTTGGCCTGCTTAGCCCTACTAGCCTACTTAGCTATCATTAGGTTGGTCATTCCTCTCCTCGACTTGGCATGAGTAAGTCGGTGTGAAACAAAGGCTCGAGAAAATGTTGGTCCAAGTTTGCTTGGAGCACTTCTCTTCTACTTTTCAACCCTCTATGCTACGTTAATTACTTCTTCCAAAGTATAAAACCTCTATACTTCTACAATATTACGAATCTCATGGTTCATCTATATTGGCTTAGATCATCAACATCTAGAATTCTCCTATACATAATTGTCAATAGTTTAGCTTCTTTAGCGAAGTTCCTACAACTTTACAAATGTGTCCTGAATTTTTTGAGCTTTCAATTATTTTCTCTTTTCATGGATGTGTGTTTTATTGCAAGCAGTATAGGAATTAGGTGAGAAAATTTTGGTTGAAGAAGGATTAGGTTTGCATAGACAGGTGAAAAATCTAAGAGAATCATAAGTTAGAGTCACACCCATGATCTTCAACTGTGATCACTCTTTGCATGAATCAATTTTTTTTTTTTTATTGGGTTTCAATTGTGTTATTTTTTATCTATCCTAACAATATGAATCTAGTATGCTTTCTCACTTTTTCTCTATTATTTTTCCCTTTATCATTCTATTCTTCCATGCATGTTTGTTTCATCCTCTTTTCACTTATATTTAAGATGTGCAATTAAGATGATAGATTTAATCTTGGAATTTTATGGATGTGGGATTTTAGTTTGAATTATTATTTTCATCCATAGACATAAGTAGTTAGTTTTTTTGTTGGACATGGCTAACTAGTGCATGACATTTAGCTCAACATATTTATACATGTTTTCACAATCTTAGAACTTTCATGAATTTTTGCACCCTCTAAGTATTTTTTCATGTCTTTTTGCAATATAAAGCATGTCAAGGAAGTTTCAATTTTTTTTTTATTGCAATAGTTTTTGTGCTTTTTACTATTTATATTTGTACATTGGGGACAATATACAATTTAAGTGTGTAGGAAGGAATAGAGTAATCAAGTATTGGTAGAAAATCTATAAAAGCAATTAAGTTGAACTAATTATATTCTCATACTTAAGATTTTTGTAAAATCTTTTTATTATAGAATCTATTTATTTGATATTGCACATCTATTCACCATTACTTTTCATCTAATTAAAAGGCAACTTTAAGGGATACTTTTTCTATTTTTGTATGAATTCTCACTTAATCATGATGACCTTTTCACATAATGTAGGAATGAAATAATGAAATTCATGTAAAGTATAGAGTTTTCTATTATTTAAGCATAGATTTAGACTTGGATTAAGGTGAACATTATTAATTAGGAATTAGCTATCTATATTTTACTTTAGTATGTAGTCACTCCTTATAAGCCTTGAGAGCCCTCTAATTTCTAACAAATGAATAAATGATACTTATCTATTCAAAATTTCCTAAAAAATAAAAAATAGTTGGAGGAAAATAAATATAGCAAAGTGAATGAAAAATGGTACAGAGTTGAGCCTCAAATTAAAAGTAAATGAAAACACTAAAGAGTTTAGCTGTGAGCCTCGTTGACTCGAAGAATGAAGCCTATAGGATGCCTTCTTCATATGTAATAATGCCTATTAACTTAGGTGATGAACTTGAGATTGTTGGCTGAAAGCTTGCTATGAGGGTTAAGAGAAAAGTCCATGTGAAGGCTAAAGCCTACATGAAAGTGAAAAGATCCAAATTGAGTAAAGTTTTTGGATAGTTTAAAGGGGAGTCTTAATACCTAATAGCTTAAGGCTATCGAGCCTAAAACTTGCTAATCAAATGAAATTGCTCCATTTCAATTGAAAATAATGAAAAGAAGAAAAATCCTCCAATAGAAAAAATTGAAGGAAGTAAGGAGGCAATCAGAGAACTAGTTGATATAATATGCATTTATTTTTTATAATTGTGCTTGGAAAGGTGAAAGAGGGGAGTGTATAATCTTTAGTTTTAAAATATGGATAACTCTTTCTTGATTAAGCTTATGTTTATTTTGATATTTAGTTTAATCATTGTTTAAATAATGTAGTCTAACTCCAATTTACATATATTAACTTTTGAATTCTAGTACAGTTTTTATAGTCAGTATATATGTTATGTTTATGTTTTAGGGAAACATAAATATGATTGAGTGGGATTCTATAATATAAAATGTTGTTAGAGTTTTGGATTTTTGGTGTTTATAATGATAAATTTTAATGGAAGAATATGCATCCTTATCTCTGAATAGATTGCATACAATATTTACTTTTGATTCTATAATTTGAGCATTCAATGATTTTTGTCCTTAAGAGTTTTTCATTATTCTTATTTGTTTTACTTCAAGACAAGCAAAAGATTAAGTGTGGAGAAACTTGATAGAGGTTAATTGTACTTATTTTATAGGAAGATATTCTAATGCCTTTATAGACTTTTTAGAATAATTTTTGTATAATTTAATATTTTATTACAGTATTTTGTCACACTAATGTGTATATTTTTCTATGAGGAAAAATGTGTGAATTCGGAAGATAAGCATATGTCAATGTTGGAGTACACAAGATTGTAAGGATGAGAACTTAGTCCAAGAGCCTTACGATTGAATAGCCAAGATTGTGCTCTTATACACGTCGTATGTTGGCCAACTAAAGGAGAAGTAAATGTTGTATGTTGCTTGATATCAAACTAAGCTTTGCAATTATTTGTACATGTAGTATATATCTCAAGTCTAGGTTGTACATCTATTGTATCTTGTGCAAGAATTGAAGACCCTCACAAATAGATACAATTTTATCTTGTAGGCCTACATCCACATGGGATTCCTTGTATTATATATAGTAGGCCTTCTAAATAAAATAAAAGAGGAGAGAATAGAATAGAATAGAAGAGTCACATTGCTATTTTCATTATGGTTTATAAGAAAATAGTTTTAGAGTAGTCTTTTAGAATTCAATATAGGGAGTAATAGAAAGCAGTATTTGATCTTATATTACACATTTGAACTCCTAAACAAATTGTTTTCACTCTTTTTAATATATTCTTGATTTGAATATTGTTTACCTTATTGTTCCTCACCTATGCTCAATTAATATTGTTGATTAAATATTTAGTTTATTAGTTAATAAATCTTCTTTATTGAAGTTTTTAATTTCATAATCACTAAAATATATATTTTGACTTTATTGGAATATGTGTCAATTAGAATTGAGTTAAAAGACCTTTTTTAATTGATTATTATGAGCCAAGTAATTTGGATTAAGGAAAGACAGAACGACATGCTCTTCAATTCAATTAAGGTTTAGCAACTAGAAAGGATTGACTTTGTTTATTTCTTATATAGTAATAAGAAGGATAAATTTATTAATCTTGGGTAATTATTCACTTTGGAGAAGGAATATTACTTAAAGCCTAATTGCTTTAAAACTAAAAATGTTAAAGATTATGTTAAAAGTAAATGGTCTTCCATCTTTTGTAGTTAATAATTGAATCAATTGAGATATTGAATATCTTAATCAAATTTTTTTTTTAGATTAGTATTTAGAATTTAATTATTTAATAAATCTTTGGTTTCATTTGCCTAGATTTAGATGAGACCAATACTAATAAGAGTTAGTAAGCATTTTGATAATGGAAAAATAGTATATATTTTCTATAGCAATTTTGCAATAATTTCAACTTTATTCTTGTTAATTTTGTGATATTTTGAGCTTAAATTGTTCATTTATTGTTTTCAAGGCTCCGAGAATACTTTATGAAGATTTTAAGGATTCTTGGGTAATTTTAAGCATATTAGAGTGGAAATATAGATAACAAAGTGAAGTGAAAGAGTTTCAAACAACAACGAAAGTTTAGGAACGACCATGATTAAGGACCATGCCCATAGTCCCTACCTATGATCCTTTCATCAAGAATTTCTTCTGAATTTCTAAGTTTTGTGTGAAAAACATAACTAAGTCTAGCCACTATGGTCATGTACTTTAGGCATAAAGAAATTGTGATTTCCAATCTTTTATTTTTATTAGGTTCTTGTTGTAATCTTAGGACTATTGTTTATAAATAGATTATTTAACCTAGGGTTACAAGAAAGATAGTCCCTTGAGCCGTTGTTGGGTTTTAGAATTATAAGAGGGCTTCTCTATGATAATTCTTCTTTTCTTAAGTTTTTTAATGTCTTTCTTTCAATAACTTAGTAAATCATTATTGAACCATACATTCAAAGGGTGATATTTGTTTATGAAATTCAATCTATGATTTTACTTTTTGTGATCTAGTTATACCATTTTTATTGTTACTAGATTAATATTACCTGGGGTATTAATTTAATGTATGAGTTTGCTATAGAGTTATGAGCTCCACAGTAACAAGATAAGTGTAATTAGAAGAGATTAAGTATGTTAAGAGATTAGGTGTTTAATCTTTCCAAATTATGACAACCTAATAGTAGGATACAAGGGCTTCATGCGATCTTAGAACACTCTATCTAAAAGCGATTTGGGTAGAGAGGTTCCATGATTAGGAATTAGCCAAAGACATGAGTTTGCTAATTTAGAATTCAATTTCCTTTTAAATAGGGATAAGAATCTCTACGGTTCAGTATGGTAATTAAGATTGAATGATCCCTTAGAATTAGTTAGTAAACAATAAATTACGTTTCACTAAGGGAAATATCTTTTTCTTTATTAATTAATTAATGTTAATTTTTATTTATCTCTTTAGTCATTTAAGTATTTTGTTATTTCATTATTAGTTAATTGTTTTTATTTAATTTCCTTATCTTTAGTTTAATATCTTATTTTATTGCAATCTTTATTTTCCATCTTTATACTATTCTATTAAATTTTCCATTGTTATAAGTCAGCTAATTGAATAATCTAAAAGGGTACATTTGCTAAAAATAATTAGATATACTCATATAATCGGTTCCTCATGGGATCAATACTTGGATTTAAAATCTGTTTTAATCTATACTATAGCTTAACTAGGCGTACTTGCCTAATAGAGCAGTACACACTCGATCACATTCCCTATGGGTTCAACTTGGTTTTTACCAATTTATTATTGCATATGTGACTTAGTGTACTTACCCATAAAAATACACTTTTGTTATAAAAATAAAGTTAGGTTACATCATATTACCAAACAAGCCAACTACTGAGCTGATCCATCTACCATCCTGACTTAATCTAGATCAGGTTGCTTACTCCTATTGGTGCTCTATCTTACTTATTGCTTAGCTGTCTAACTTAGTTGCCAAGCTATTAGAAGACCCAAGTTTTTTTCTTTTTTTCTTTTCTTCTTCTCCTTCTTCTTCTTCTTCTTTTTTTTTTATTTTTTATTTTTATTTTTATTTTTATTTTTATTTTGCATTAGATGACAACTAGACACAATTCTTTTCAACTTTGAGTCGCTAGCTAGTAAACGATAGGTATCTTAAGGCATATGATCCCATGGTGATTCTCTAGTAGACCCTCATGTCATCATCTCATTTTTACCCATTTCATACAACTCTTAGGAATATACTTGTAATTACCCCTTTTTTTCTTTTTCTTATTTGAATGTAACTTTAGTAGCCGAATTTATAAGACTAGTTTTGTAATCAACAAACATCACGTGAACAAATTTTGACAAATATTTCCTTCTTCTTCTGCAAGTATGTTCCTATTAAGAAACCCGTAGCTCTCATTTAACTCATTTAGTAAGAGTTAGTGGTAAGTGACCTTAGAGAGTATTTGTGCATCATATCGAGTGCTCATTAGGTCACATGGATCAATTGGTGCATCATATCCTCTCAATTGCACTTAAGGTTTGCTAGCTTTTCTTTTGCTTCAAGACCTACTTGATGTGCTCTAGTGTATTTAACCCTAAGACGCATCACTTTTTCTAAACTTCTTTCAAAATAAAAGTATATCAGGCCTTTAAAGCTTAGAATTTGCATTTATCATCTTGTTATGAAAGGTTGAGTTCTAGAAGTAAATAAGAGTTCATTCATTGATAATGATCAATTAAATGCTCATTGTTCAACAACAATATAATTTGACCACTAATCCATGCTTGGAAAAATTAACAATCTCATTTAGATCGAGTTTAAGAAACTAAAGGTGAGGTTGAACATTTCAAATCCTTTGAGAGTTGTAAGAATTTAAGTGATTAACCCGTATGTATACTCTCTCTTATTAAGTCCTTGAGTATGCTAATGTAAAGTGACTAGAATAAATCCTAGGTTCTATCTTACTTTGTTTTCCTGAACTTTTTTTTTTATCTTTTCTAATTTTTATTTTTTGTTTACTCTTTACTTTAATTCACACATGCATTCGAACTTTTGTTCAAGAGAGTTTTTTTTTATAGGATGGACATTAGGGGCTCATGAACCCATTCAAAAATTTATTATTTAAGAAGATGTGCCTTGCATGTAAACCCTATGAATTTAGCTGTTTAAATATAGAATCAAACACCCAAATTGTAGATGATTTCCTGAAGACAATAGAGCCAGGGAGATTTAAAATCGATTAAAAATCTCAATTCAAAACCTAAAGTGAATATGAAAAACCTTAAATTATCAATTAAACCTCTAATCGTAGATGAAGATCCTAAAACCTTAAGTATATGTAACTGCAAAAGTTAACTTTAAACCTTATCAAAACCCTAAGATAACAATCAAGACTTAATCACGTATGAATATATTAAACCATAAATGTGTAAAAACACTAGAGATTGTACTCGGAAGTAATAAAAACCCTAAAACTATGACTTCAAGGATATAAAAGCACTAATTCACCATAATTTACCCTAAAACCCTAAGTGATAATATATCCTCCATATTTTGCCGTTTCATTAGTAAATGACTAAAGATAACTCTTAATCATGCATAAATATTTATAATACTTAAGTGATCCCTTAGAAACTAAGATATTGCATTCAAGATCACATTCATCTTCTAATTATATAATTAGGATAGTATTACATAGAGTTAGGGGTATAGTTGAAGTTAGGTTAAATGTAGTGAACCTTAACACCCTAATTGGTACTTTTCATACTAGTATACTAAGTAGCTTACCAAATGATGTATAAAGGATATAAATACCTAAAGTAAGAACTCATCATCTATTTTTACTAATCAATTCACCAAATGCCTCATTTGCTTAATTTTTCCCTTAATTTTCCTTAATTACTACATTATGTATGGAAAGTTGACCAAGTCAACACATGTTGACTAAGGTCAAAAGGTTGACTAAGTCAACATTTAGAAAAGTCAACAAAAATGTCTCTTTCATTTGAAAAAAATATCTTCCTTCTCATGATTTCTTTTCTTTTCTTTTGGCTTTTCTCTTCTTTTTCTTTATTTTGCTATCCACTTCTTTCTCTTTTTTAGGCCCCACTTGTTTGCCTTTTCAAAACAAAGAAAACAAAACAAATTCCTTTCTTCTTCCCCTTTCCAACCATATCTTCCTTTCCCCTTTCACACTTCTTTCCTTTTCAACTTTTCATCCATTTTCAAGAGCAAAATTAAGGTATGTACTTATGATACTATGTCTTGCTTCATCTTCTTTACTAGTTAGAAGAAGAGTTAGGTTAGGTTAAGTAGTTATGTGTTGTGTATATATATGTTGATTTAGGCTTAAAGTTTCAATCTTTACATATGGAAGTATAGAATTCTTTAGGCAATGGAAGAAGATATATGTGTACATGTCTTTGAGTATGTGTACATAAGAGTATGCTAGAGATATACATGTATAAATACCTTTGTACATAAGTATTCATTATGTACATAACCTAAATTAAGACATCTACTAACTATACATACATATACTATGTTAAATATACCCTTAAAATACAAAAAGATAAAATTTGAAAAGCTTTCTTAAGGGGGTAGATAAGGCATACGAAAATACATATAAAAATACATATGTCACCGTATGCATATATGAGTATGTGTATTAGTATATGTATAAGTACTTATAAGTATACAAGTATACATATTAGTATATTAGAAGTATAGGTATGTATATCACATATGTATAAAGTGTGTAAATATATAAGGATAATAATGGACTAATGATGTAAGTAATGATGTCATCAAAGGATTACATAAGCCATGACATCATCAAGTAATTATATAAGTGATGATATAAGCATAGGTTTATAAAAGAAGAAATAATAAGATTACATAAGCATATAACATAGGTATATACATGTACTTAGAAGTCGAAAATCTCTTGAACCCTGAGACACTGAATGGATAATTAAGTACATAAATTAGTACATAAAGTACATAAGGGTATATAAATTAGTAATATCAATATAAAATTCCCTAAGTGTAAGAATCTGATGGATAATTAAATCATTAAGTACAAACATAGGGTATAAATATAAGTAATAAGACTAATTAAGCTTCAATAGTTAAAATTTCTATAAATTAAACCCATATCATAAAACACAGGTTTTAACGTCCAAAACGGACATCACTGTATGAACGTACATTTGAAAACGATGAAAAATAACTATAAGTTCGCAAATATCGGAATTAGAATGAAAAAGTTACAAAATATATAAAGGAAATCTCATAACTTACAAATATAAGAAAATAATTACTATTAACCCCATTGAGTATGATAAACCCTATACACATTATACTTAGGTTATATTGAGGGAAATTAGATAAACTACAATAGACATTTAGTTAACTAAGGAGTCTGACTTCTCAAAATACTTATAAGTTTTACTCTTTTGATTTAGGCGTTCAATGTCGAGTTCTAAAAACCCTAAAAGTTTAGAGAATGAGCAATAATCCAGGTGAGGGAGTTCTAATGGCCTACTACTTTCTTGTGCATGTTACTTATATAATGTTTTGCTGCTTGCTATTGCTTGTATGTTTGAATGACTGTTTTGCTTGTATGCCATTATCTATATAACCATTTTTTTTAAATTGATAAATATAAGTATTAAACCAAAATAACCAATTATACTCGTCGCATGTCTATGACTTGGCAAAGGTATGAATGAAGAATGCTAGCCTTATAAAAATCTTAAGAAAAGTGTTTTTGGAAAAAGCTTTTCTATCCTTAAACATATTTTTGTATGATCTCTATAAGGGCTTGTAGAGCCATAAATAACATCTTAACGTTAAGGTAAAGCTAGCATGGGTTCTCCACTTGATAGTGAGAGGACTCGCTTTATTGTGCCTGTAAAGCCTTAGTTAATTTTGGTTGCAAGAGGAATCACATGTTTATGCTCGAGGGGCCTTGGAAGGTGAATAGTCCTAGTTTGGAATCCCCCTATTTGGATTGAAACTCTTTTCTCAACTAGGGTAATAGTTGAGTGTTACTTAGAGGGGTAGTACCCTTAGGTAGCCTCATGCAAGTAAGTTGAGGTGCCCTGTGCAGGTAAGTATAAGGGATAATCGAAGTGTAGACGACATAATTCTATACCTTCCATAGTTTCGGACTCCTATGGATGTGTTGCTTGCATTCATCGCGCTTGCATTCATGCTGTATGTAGATAACTTACCTGCATACGTAATAATAATGTATAAAAACTTGCTTGACCGTTAGTGGCGGGGAACTAACTCATTGAGTTATTATATGCTCACTCCTTCATAGTTTCTCTTGCAGGTTTACTTACATTAAGATTAGGATAAGTCTCAAGTGCCGAGTGTGAGATGAAGATATGTATCATAGTATTAGAAATAACTGAGTACTTTTTAGATGATACATAAATATCCTTTGTAGATAATTTAATTTTTCTTATATTTCTTTTATAATGTTGGTATGTCCTATCTTATTATTACCAATTCTCTACGGTTCTAAGGAACTGTAGGATATCAGATACCCATAATTATTTATATTTGTATTCTATAGTAAATTAATTAACTAAAAATTAGTAACCTTAGTAATTAATCCTTTAGAGTTTTGCAATCTTTGACTTACAAGGCAATTTCCATATCATGGGTGCACACGTATTATGAAAATTTTAAATAATCCTATTAGGCCCCCTATAAGGTCTCGACATTGCACTTATTGGGCACCCTAGATGTCCACTATACTCCCTTTTCCTTTTTCATTTTTTTTTTTTTTGTGTTTTCAATTTTATAGGTAGACATTGCCTCCATCCCACTCTTGTTTTTTATTATTTAGTTGGGATCACCCCTAACTTAACTTTTTTTTTTTTCATTGGGAAAACTATCGAGCAAAACCAAGTCTTTATAACAATTCACTAAACATTATCATACCATTTAGTCTATTTGAGAAATTATACATATATCGGTCAACTTCCAAAAGTACTTACACCTAGCCCAAGATCAAAACATTTACTTAGCTTTAGATCTAAAAACTGAGCCTAAATTAAGCATAACTAAACAAAGTAAAGATTTTTCACCCAAATTTCAAAGTATTGAAAACCATTCATTGCATAAACATAAGGGATGAGTTCGAAATTTCAATGCAAATCACTTCTTTGAGATAATCATAAATTTAATAGGGATCCAATATACTTTTCACTAAAAAACACTAAATGTACAAGAAAATGAACCGACTTAAAAAGATTATTTATTTGGTGAAAAAAGGAAATTTTTCTCAAAATTCATGTAGGCATGTATCAATCTTTTAGCATTTTTCTTATTAACTCTAGCAACATTGCACTACCACCACAATTACAGTTTCTACCTTCCTCACCCTCTATTTAAACTCAAATAGATTTTTTCACAATTGACATAAACTAAAATTAAATAAATGAAGAAAGGTTACATGTGTCCTGCTTTTTATGATTTCCTTTTAATTCCTATTTGTGATGGTAAGATTTTTGTGTATTTGACTCTCTTATTCCTTTATTTATGTATATTGCACCTGCATCAAGCAAAGAAAAAATTATCTAGATAAAACTCTTTATTATAAAAACATAAACATAAGCTAGACTGAACCAAAACAAAATAAATGAAAATGTAAACAAGGGTCTAGTTGCCTCCTCCTAAGCACTTGTTTTATAGTCATTAGCCTGACTCTCTCGACTTCTTAAGGTAGATTAAACTGTTGGGATCTCCTTCCATCAACCCCTTGTTTCCTCATTTTTTCCTTATGTTACTCAACTTTACAAAAATTTATCCCTTCTCCAATTGGAGCATTCAATGATGTATTTGACTTAATGTATTGAGAGTGGTTTCTTCTTCATCTCTTCAATATATTTACACTACATGCACTATCTCCAACCCTCAAGGCTACTTTTCTATTCTTGATGCCAATGGTAGCTCTTGCAGTAGTCATGAATGGTGCCTAAGAATGATTCAAGTCTTTAAATCTTTCTCCATAGGGATCACCAACTTTTCTATCTTCATAAGCACATTTTCAATTGTTCTTTTGGGTCTTTTAGTAGAGTGCTCATCTAGTTGTATAGTAGCTCAAACTTTTTCATTTCCTTCCCTAATCCCAACTCTTCAACCACATATGAAGAAATTATATTAACTCTAGTTGTAATATCATAAAATGCATTCCAAAATAGCATACCACCAATGGTACAGGTTAATAAAAACTTGGATGTGGATTTGTATATTTTTGTTTGTGGATTTTCATGAGATTTATTATGATTTATGTTGAAGTTTTAATGAATCTGAAGCATAATTGAGTATAATGTTGATTTCAAGATTTTAAGGAGCTGTTGAAATTGAAGAGAGAGAGATTAATTCAATTTTTACTTAATTTAGAGATGATATGAAGAAATTATGGACCTTGGAAGAGCAATAAGAATTCAAAAGGCCGTCTCTAGACCCATGTTTAAGGTTTCTAAAAGTTTAATGAGCCTAATTTCACCGTGGCCATGTTTGGAGGTCGTGTCTACATTGAAAACTAGGGTTTTTGATAGCTTACATTAATATAAAGATGGGCACATAAAGACAAACTTTTCTTTTAAGTAGCCACTTTGGAGACTTTTAAGGTCTTAAGAGACACTTAAGAGAGCACTCATATGACTAAGATTTAAATAAAAATTGCATTAAACGAGTTATCTTTATGTTTTTCATGAATTTTATGCAAGAATGTATTCTTATCATGATTGTAGCTTCAATTTATAGTATCTAGACTTATGGATCCCAAAGTTAACATGTAAAGTTCTTATTTTTCTCGATTCTAATGAATTCCTTGATTTTTATTAATTCAATCAAGTATGCTTAATTTCTCTCTAATATTTTTAGAGTTTCAATTCTAATTATTTGATATTATGTGTAAAAGTTGTGAAACTTATTGTGTAAGTACATTTAGCATGATTGGAGGAGATTTTTATAATCTTAGCAATAAGTTATGAAATTATTTTGAATGCTTTTATATAATTGTTAATAAGAATTCATGTTCTTTAATGCAATCTTGGTATAATTATTAAAGAATCTATTCGAGATAAATGTAATCAAGATTAGGAGTTGATTAGAGAAGGAATTTCAGTTAACTCACTTAAAGAATTCTCTTAGTTAATAAAATTAAAGAAGGCATTGTATATTTTTATATGTTACATGATAAGTACCGTAGGTAAAATAACGTCTAGATATTGATCTTGTATTCTTGAATAGTTTTCTAGCAATCTTGATGTTAATGTTACTCAATTGTTCATTCTTTCTCTACTTAAAATTTAACTTTAACTTAGTTTTCATTGGTTGTAAGGATTTATTTTAATTAACAATTTAATTCCAATCAATCAATTTATTGGTTAGATAATAAGATTAGAGTAATTATTACTAATCTAAGTTTCTAAGGAATTGACATCTAGACCTATATCCAGTATATTATAAACCGATAGCTATACTTACCTCCAATCAAGTTTTTAGTGTCATCGCCAAGGTTGTGATATTAAAAGTGCTCGTTACTTTATTATTCAAACCATTCTTCTTTTCTTACCATTTCTTTCTTTCTTGTTATTATCAACTATTTCTAACTCTTATTGTTTACTTGAATTTTCGGAAAATTAGAGTCATGATAGATAATGGAGAATGACAAAGGTTTATGTCCTACTATAGAAAGCCCTTACCTAGTGAAGCTAATTCCAGTGTGGGGAGACAGACAATTTTTGTTGATGATTTTGATATTTCACCAACAATTATTCAGATGAAGTAGCAACTTATGCATTTTGATGTCTCACAAGAGGACAATCCTGCTGCTCATCCTTCTTAATTTTTGGAAATATGTGCTACTTTTAAAATTAATGGGGTTAGTGATGATGCAACTCGGTTGAGGCTTTTCCTATTTCATTAAGGGGTAAGGCCAAGTAGTGGTTAAACTCCCTTCAAAGAAGTTCTATTACTACCTAGATAAAGTCTTGAAAAGATATTTTCCCCTTGCTAAAACCTCAAAACTTAGAAGTGATATTTCATCTTTCAATCAATTGGAATTCGAGACACCTTTTTGATACTTAGGAGCATTTATAGGAATTACTTAGAAGATATCCACATCATAACCTTTCACTTTGGATGCAAATTTTGACGTTCTATAGTGGTTTAAATTTTCCCACAAAACTAATGGTTGATGTAGCTATAGGAGGCACTTTGAATACAAAAACACCAAAAGAAGCTCAAACCTTAATTGAAATAATGATAATGAATAGTTACCACTGGGAAAATAGTAGGGTAAATAAAAGAATTATAGGTTTTTATGACTTGGATATTGCTATTATATTGGCAACTAAGGTTGAAGTGCTAAGTAAATGATTGATAATTTCTCAATAACCCCATGATATATTGTGATGATGAGAACTGTTGTTAATTAAGAAGGGCGCATAGGATAATATCAAGTGGAGCAAATTGATTATTACGAGAGTCAATCCAGATTTCAACCAACTCTATACCATAATTGTGATGGAAGTATAAGAATTACCTTAATTTTTCAAGGGGAAGTTAGATTGAGAATCAACTAAGAAATAGGTTATCTTCTTAAGACTTGCAAAAATCTCTACCTTAAGAAGAGAAATCAATGCTAGAAGAGATTTTGATTAAGTATATGGAAAATAATGATGTTAGGTTAAGTAGTATAGAAACTTTCATGAGAAACCAAAAGGCTTCTAATCATCACCTAGAAAAGCAAATTGAGCAACTTATAAAAACAAAAGCCTCTCAAAAGCAACAAGAAGCACTACTAAGAGACATTGAGACTGGCAATAGAGAGTATGTTGAAGCAATGACTCTTAGAAGTGGTAAGGAATTGTAAGTTAATAAGCAAGTTGATAAAGAGCTAGTAGATAAGGAACCAATTGAGAAAGAAGTGGAGAATGAGGAGGGAGAGAAGGTAGAATCACCTAAAAGGCTAATGAGAAGAAAAACATTAAACCTCAAAAGGTTAAGGAGTATAGACTGCTCAAGTGAGTAATATGGTAAGTTCCTTGATTCTTTCAAACAATTGCATATTAACTTACTTTTTGTGGAAGCTTTTTTCACAATTGATGAAGTATGCAAAATTTTTTAAAGATTTTCTATCTAGCAAGAAGTTAGGGGAGCATTTCATAGTTACACTAAGTGAAAAATGTTTAGCAATCCTCCAAAACAAGCTTCTAAGGAAATTAAAGGATCTAGAAAGTTTTACTATCCCTTGCTTCATTGGTGAATTGTTAATTCAAAAAGCCTTAGTTAATTTAGGTGCTAGCTTAAATTTAATGTCATATAAATTATCTAGAAAGCTATGCCTAGGAAAACCTAAACCAACTTATATGAGCTTGCTACTAGTTGATAAGTCAATTACTTACCCTAGAGGTATAATTGAAGATGTGTTCATTCATGTAGGTAAATTCACTTTTCCTATAGATTTTTCATTTTAGATATAGATGAAAATATTGAAGGACCACTCATTATAGGGAGACCTTTCTTAGCTATAATTAATGTCATTATTGATGTCATTGATGGT
The DNA here is from genome assembly GCA_024138015.1 of Lumnitzera littorea. Classification (NCBI taxonomy): domain Eukaryota; kingdom Viridiplantae; phylum Streptophyta; class Magnoliopsida; order Myrtales; family Combretaceae; genus Lumnitzera; species Lumnitzera littorea. Next base: position 56,239,492 of record JAMXBB010000010.1, read on the forward strand.
AAGCTTATTTTAAGGTAAGAGAGGAAGAGATGGTCTTTGGAGTCAAAGAGGAGATGAAAAATGTGTTGAGCGAGATAATACTTGTTATTATTGTTTAGATATAGCTGATGCTTCCATGACTAATGTTTTGTAGGAAATACTTACTAAAGATCCTTTAGAATATTGCTTAAAGCATAAAAAAGATAAGAAGTCAATGGACAACCTTAGCTATAACTAAAGTCATTATTGATGTCATTGATGGTAAGCTTATTTTAAGGTAAGTGAGGAAGAGATGGTCTTTGGAGTCAAAGAGGAGATGAAAAATGTGTTAAGCGAGATAATATTAGTTATTATTGTTTAGATATAGCTGATGCTTCCATGACTAATGTTTTGTAGGAAATACTTACTAAAGATCCGTTAGAATATTGCTTGAAACGTAAAGAAGATAAGAAGTCAATGGACAACCTTATTTATGCCAAAATTTAACTCAACTAGAGGTTAATTCACCTAGCGAGGAGCAAGAAGGATTTGAAAGGATTAGGCTAACTAGTAAAATAGTTAAAACCTTCTATTGAAGAGCTACCTATATTAAAATTGAAGTAGTTGCCAAAATATCTAGACTATGCTTTCTTGGAGAAAGATGCGTAACTATTAATAATAATCTCTTCTAAGTTGAAGGCGAAACAAAAAGTGAAGCTCTTAGAAGTGCTTAAAGAGCACAAAAAGACCATTGCATGGAAAATTTCAAACACTAAGGGAATCGGTCCATCTTTTTTCACCCATTAGATCTTGATGGAAGAATGTTATAAGCCAATGGTACAACCATAGGGACGATTAAATCCAAACATGAAAGAAGTAGTAAAGGTTGAGGTTATAAAACTTCTAGACACAGGTATGATTTATCTAATATCTGATAGTTTATGGGTTAGCCTTATGTAGGTCATACCAAAGATAAGAGGGACAATAGTGGTTCCCAATGAGAAGAATGAATTGATTCTTATGTGTATAGTCATAGGATGGTACGTGTGCATATATTATAGGAAACTAAATGATACTACACAAAAGGATCATTTCACCCTTTCCTTTTGTAGACCAAATGTTAGAGTAGTTAGCTAGCTACATATACTATAGTTTCTTAGATAAATTATTAGGCTACCACTAAATCCTTGTTGCCCTAAAGGATAAAGAGAAAATGAAGTTCACTTGTCCTTATGGCACTTTTTCCTATAGGAGAATGTCATTTGCTCTCTGTATGTAACCATAACATTTTTGTGCTACATGATGGCAATCTTTGAAGATCTCATTGAAGACATAGTGGAAGTGCTCATGGATGATTTTTTGGTCTTTAGAGACTCCTTTGATCTTCGTCTCAAAAATTTGAAAAGGGCATTAGTAAGGTGTAAGGAGACGAAATTAGTACTTCATTGGGAGATGTATTATTTCATGGTACAAAAAAAGGCATCATTTTAGGGCACAAAATATCCTAAAAGTGTATTAAGGTGGAAAGTGCTAAGATAGATGCTATTGCAAAGTTACCATCCCTGATGTCAGTAAAGATAGTAAAGAGATTTTTAGGACATGTAAAGTTCTATAGAAGATTCATTAAAGATTTCTCTAAAATTGCTAACTCTTTAATTAAAATTCTAGAGAAGGATGTGCCATTTATCTTTTCATAAGAAAGTTTGGAAGCATTCAACATTCTTAAGGATAAAGTAATGCATGCACATATAATGGATGCACCAGAGTGGACCTTTCCTTTTGAGCTCATGTACGATGCGAGTGGTTATGCAGTTAGAGCTCATTTCTAACCAATTTACTATGCTAGCAAAAAACTCTCTAAAGCTCAAAAGAACTATAATGCCACTAAGAAGGAATTGCTAGCATTTAGTTTTGCTTTTGATAAGTTTTGGTCATATCTAATTCTTTCAAAAGTTATTATCTATATTGACCATTCTACTCTTCAATACTTGTTAAATAAGATAGATACTAAGCCAAGATTGATTAGGTAGATCCTACTACTTCAAGAATTTAATCTGGAGATCAAAGAAAAGACGGGTATAAAGAATTTAGCTACAAATCATCCATCACAGTTGAAAAACCCAACATTAGAGAAGCTAAAGGAGCGTGAGATAAACAACAAGTTCCCAAAAGAGCGACTTTATACCCTCACCTAGGTAAGTAATGTAGAGATTCTATAGTTTACTAGTATAGCAAATTTCTTTGTTGCTAACATCTTCCTAAAGGGACTTATACATTAACAAAAGAAGAAAATAGCATTAATTTTGTGAGGAGCCACATTTGTTTAAAATTTATACAGATAAGGTGATTTAAAGATGTGTTCCACATTTGGAGGGTTAGCAAATTCTAAGCCATTATCATTTTGAACCTACTATAGGACACCTCAATGCAAATAGAACTATCGATAAAGTCCTTAAATTAGGATTCTATTGGCCTATGCTGTTTCATAATGCTTAAAAGTGATAGGTATTAGAGAGCTAGTAATATTTCCAAAAGAGATAAAATGCCTTAGAACCTAATTTTGATATGTAAAGTCTTTAATATCTAAGGCATTGATTTTATAGGAACATTCCTCAACTTCAATGGGAACAAATATATCCTAGTGGTGATCGATTATGCATCTAAATGGGTAGAGAGCTAGGCATTGCTTACAAATGACATTAGGGTAGTTAAACGATTCTTAAAGAGCTTATTCTCAATTTAGTCATGCTCCTAAAGTGATTATTAGTTATAAGGGAACCCATTTCTACAATCCTTAGATTGAGAAGGTGTTAAGGCATTATGGTATTACACATAGATAAATTAGATTATGCTCTATGAGCATATAAGAGTTAGGAAGGCTTATAAGATAACAATAGAAACCATCCTTATCATCTTGTTTATGGGAAAGGTAGCCATTTACCAATAGAGATAGAACATAAGGCGTATTAGACTATAAAGAGAACCTTGATCTAAATCAATGAATTATTGGAAGAATGATAAGAAATGGCCTATGAGAAATTGAGGTTATTCAAGAAGCGAGCTAAGAAATACCATGACCATAGAATTAAGCAACAGAGGCAATTTCAAGAAGGCAATTATGTCTTATTATATAACTCCTATTTGTGCCTTTTACTATGTAAACTCAAATCGAGGTGGTATATTCCATATTTAGTGACCAATGACTCAAATATTCCCTTATGGAGTAGAGGAGATCACACATTCAAAAAAAGGAACCTTTAAGGTAAATGGTTAAATATCAAAGCTCTATTTAGGAGGGGACTTTAAAAACATTGGAAGAGTGCAGCTTAAACTCCTCCCCATAGAAAGATTTAAATAGTGTACACTTAATTTCATCAAGCTAATGACATAACACAATAATGCTCCTTAAGAGACAACCTAAGTCTTTTCAATTCTTTTTTATTTTAGTTTGACTATAGTTTTTCTTTTCATTTTAGATTGAAATTTGTTTATCAATAGTCTAGCTTATCTCATGTATGTTCCTTCAACAAACATACAATAGTTTTACATTCTCTCCCCCACATCTCTTTTTGCATTCTACTTGATTCTTTTGTTCCAATTAGAGTTTTTTCTTCATCGTGATTGCATATCATGTATGTGTTTCCTTCTCTTTCCCTTTCTTCTTTATAATTCCTTGATAGTTATCTTAAGGTTTTTGAACATGAAGAAGATATTTTAAGGTTCTAATTTAGGTTTTGGTTGCTACATGCTTTACCTTGTTTTGGCAATCTTAAGAGTAGATTATGTGATTCCTACATGCTATATATGAATTTTGTATAATTCTTGATTTCCTTGAATTCATAGATACATGTGGTAATATTGTGAAACCCAAAGCATGTTGCTTGTGTTCTCATGAATAATTAATGCAATACTTATCAAACACATGCGTAAATCATGGTTATTATCTCTTAATTGTGATTCAAGTGTATGGAGGACTTTTGACTTATTACTAAGATCTATAACCTATATTAGTTCTTCACCATACTCACTACCTGTTTGATGTAATGTCTCAATTAACCCTACTTACCTACACTATATTAAATCTTGCACATGGCCAATTCTTTAAGTGTAGGAAAGTCTACTTGAGCAATATCTCACTTGGTCCTTTAATTTTTGGGACAAGGATGGCGCCCACTCGAGCTAAAGAAAAGGTACATCTTAATGGTCACAAAAACAAATCCCCAAAATTGTCTTCACAAGCTGTTATTGATGACGAATCAATTGTCATGTTACAACCATTTTTGCAACATATGCTTAAACTCAACAAACCATTAAAGATTGCATGTTATGAGATGTTAACCAAGAAGGATTTTTTCAAATCAAGTTGTTTAGATTGGGATATCATTAAACAACTCAACATAGCAATAAAAATTCATAAATTGGTTAAGGTTGGACATTAGGATAAATTGCTAAGCATAAAGGTGGCCATATATAGAGAACTCACCCTAAAGTTCCTTACGACATTAAATTTGGAGCATGAAAGGCTTTAATGTGGAGTAAAGAATAATATCTCTTTCCATCTAAGAAATACAAAATTTAATCTATCTATGGCTAACTTTGGGTTATGTATGGAATTATATGCTCAATCATCCAAGTTTTGCACCATGCCATGTGAATTACCTTGTGGTGTTACGACAAGCTCCTAATGGACAAAAGTAAGTGGAGAGAAGAATTTAAAGAATCACAATTGAAGAATTCCTCTCTTAGAGTTCTTCGTTGGTTACATACTCATAAACTTAGTGAAAGAGGTAAAAGTACGGGTGTATTGTCTACATATGATGTCCTATATTTTTACAACTTAAAGGGAAGTACCTCATTAATCTTGCTATGGTGTTAGCATTTTATATAAGACATCAAGCCATTGAGGTAAAAGTGAAGCAAATTGGTTGTAGACCTTATGTTACTAAATTGGCAAGAAAGTAGAAACTCTTTGTAGATCTTTCTTAATTGATTATGGTAAGGGATGTCGTACCAATGTCAATTGCTATTTTTTCATCAAATGGGTCTTATAAACCCTATAAATTTAGTTTTCTGAGTATAAAATTGAATTCGTATACTATAGATGATTCCTCTAAGTTAATCGAGCCATAAGTTTAAAATTGATTAAAATTCTAAATTTGAAACTCAAAATAAGTGTGAAAAATCTTAACTTATTAATTGAAACTCTAATCGTTTATGAAAACTTAAAACCTTAAACGTGTGTAATTGTAAGAGATTGACCTCGAACTTGATAAAAACCTTAATCATTTATGAAAACCTTAAATTCTATATGCATATATATACGAGAAATTGAACCTAAACTTAATCAAAGTCCTAAAATCAAAACTTTAAGCTTATAAATGTATCAATTTACAATGAAGGTGATAAAATCTTAATTGAGCCAAATAACTGAATGATATGTCAAATCACGCAAAATTGCTAACGAATAATTAAAAATAACTTCTAAATACTCATAAATGAAAAAGTATTAAGTTAATTCATAAAAATTTATAATATTATTTTATAATTAATATTAACCTTATATTTATATAAATAAATTATTATTATGTCAATTTAGACATTTGTTTGTTATTTAGATAATATATAGTGAATATTAATAACATAATTTATAATTTACCTTATAGTTATATTACTTATTATTCTAAATATTATTTATATGATTAGAAATATGTAAAGAAATTTTAGTACATGTTTTATTGATTTATTACATTTGATTTTCTATTTTTCCTCTTACTTCATCTTTTTCTCTATTTTCTTTTTATTTCTAAATTATTTATATATAATACATATAATATTTTAGGAGTTGACCAAGTCAATGTTTGACCAAATCAACATTTCCTAATCAAGTGCATTAAATCCTCTTATCACTTGCATTTAATTCTTTTATCTTTTCTTTTTCTTCCTATTTTNATATTATTATACTTAATTAATTAAAATATTACGGGCCTTGATTATGTATTATAGGTTTTGGCTCATTATGCTATGTCAGTAATTTTATTCCAAATAAATAACTAGACTAAAAACTTCAAAATAATTAAAGAATAATAATAGTAATATTAATTCAATGAATTCATAATAATAAAAAAATTTCAATAAATAGCAAATCAAGCTTAAAATAGAAAAATAATGAAGTTTACATAAATTAAGGCTAAAAATAAGAAATTATAAAAATATAAAATTTAGAAATTAATTGAGTCATAAAATAATAAAGAAAGATAGAAAATTTATAAATAAAAACATTTGAGTTAAAATAATTAGATTTATAACAATTTAAGCTTATCTCAAAAAATGCGAGTTTTAATGTCTAACACAAACCTAGCTACGTGAACATACTCTCAAAAATGATAAAAATTGACTATTAATTTATAAATAACGGGAGTATAATGAAAAAGCCATATACTATTTAGGATTTAGAGAAAACCAAGGGATATAAGTAAATTGATTACATTATTTAATTGATAAGATCTTATAAATAAATAACTAGAAAAAAAACTTCAATTAAATAAAGAAATAACTAAATGCAAATTTTTACAGGTACACATATATCATTTCCTATGAAAGGAAACCAATAGACATATATTACAAGGTATGAATAAGATATAACTATAAGATGCGAAGTTCTTCAAAAGATTAAAGTATTATATATATACACACACACTTAAAAGTCAAAGTGTTTTGAAGAAGATATACTTATAAATGAAATAATGATATATATTAATATAAAACAACAACAACAACAACAACAACAACAATAATAATAATAATAATAATAATAACAATAAGATAAAATCATATATTTATGGGGAATAAATTGAACATAAGTATACATATGCACATAATATAATCTTAGAATAATACTATAATATAACTGAGTTAAAGTTTTTAGTTATTTAAATATACGATTTTGATATTTCCATCTAGTTCTATTATTTTAACTAACTTAATTATTTTATCTAACTTAACCTAATATATTACTAATTATCTTGTTATACATGGAAACTGCAATTAAATTATAATATAATAATACACTAATATAAAACTTATAAAAAGCAAGAAAATTTGAACCCACATAATGTTACTAATTTGAATACTATTACTTATATGATTAAGTTGGATACTATTATATATACGATAAGATAATATTTTCTAAACATCATGATAAATAAGTTAAGCATGTAAAATAATATTGAAAATTTTAATCAAACTTTATTACTAAAAAAACACATTTGAACTTAATAAGAATCTATTATAAAAATATAAAAATAAAAAGTAAAATGAAAAAGTTACAAGTAACAAAATATTTAAGTAGAATGGGAATCATAAGATAAATAGCTAGTTAAGCTGTCTAGCACTACGTTTAGATACTCACTAGGTTTATTTCATTTTTATTTATCAGAAAATATCGATCAAGAAGGCAAGTTGCCTATTAATTATTAGGAGTCATATTGGCTTTAGTCAAGTAAATACTCCTAGTGACTCTATAATTGTTTTGTGCTTGTAGTTAATGCACTTAAATTGAATATTAATAATTTGATACATAGAAGTTTAGGTTATGCATGTGCTTAATATTGATTTATTATTGTGCAAAATCCTATTAAATGTGATAATTAAATGGTTAATTGTGGCATGATTTAAATGGTTTGTTGATATTAATTGATTACCCAATAATTTGACTAAATTATATTTAGCTTATCTTAAATTAAAAGGATCATGCATTAACTATGCATTGTATTACTTATTCCAGCCGCCACCTCATGCGGAAGTAAAGAGAGGTCTTATGGGGGTTATTTCTATATATTGAATTAAAGTGTTTTAGTATGGGGCACTTGTATAATATGACCTTATCTTAGCCCATGAGCTTACTAGGCTCTGGAGATATCAATCGTTTAATTATGGGTCGAGTTTAGAGACCTCTACTGTAGGGTGTGAGAGTGGCTTATGGAGGCTACCTCACCGCTAGACCTAGCAATTTGTGTACTACTGAATTTTGGTAATGGAAAATATATTTTATAAAATATGGAATTTCAATATGTGGTTAAAAAAACCAAGTGCTAGAACCCAGTTATGATTGGTGCGATGTATTTCCAATCCTTTCCTCAGAGGGTATTAAATCCGATGTTATATGCAGCATTTATCAACTGCATATATTTTTAGCATACTGTGTGTACATGCATTTATATGTTTATTAATAATTTGTTTGATAACCTGCTTACCGATATAATATGAGGGATATCTCACTAAGCTCTTATAATTTACTCTCCAATAGTTTTTCTTTTGCAGATTGATAAATAATTGGGCATAGGTTAAGAGTTGAGTATTGAGTGCAGGTATTGTGATATCTTAGTAGATATAATCTAAAGATAGTTTGCATAGCTAATTTGAAACATTACGTATAATTGCTGTTTTTATACTTAGATTTTATAACATTAGTAAGTTTATATTTTAGGTCTTTACTACCTAATCTTATCTTTTAGTAAGGGATACTGATTCTCTACAATTTTGAGAAATTGTGGAATATTGAATATCCATAGCTATTTATATTTTATAATATGTTAATTAATTAAAAATTGGAAACCCTAACGGTAAATTATTTAGAGTCTTACAATCTTTAACTTGCAAGATGGTTTTTGTATCATAGGTACATACGTGGTATGAAAATTTTAGGTAATCCTACTAAACCTCTTATAGGATCTTAACAAGACTTCTACTTGAAAGCTATAAAAGAAAAGACACTTGAGGATAAAGCCAAAGTAGAGTCCTCCAATGGATATGACTAGCACATAAGATTTAAGAGCTTATAAGAGACTTTAAAGAAATGATCAATTATCATCTCATTTATAATCAAGCTCTTTCGAGGGTGATTAGGCGTTAATCCCAATTTTTCAAGTTCTATAGAAAATGTGGCTCGAAAGTTTGCAATTAGGTTTCCTCTTGCTAAGGAAGATGACATCATTGATGAAGATGAGGATAAAGACATGAATGTTGATGAAGAGAAAAGTGAAGGTGCCAAAAAAGATGTTGAGAAGAACAAAAGAATGGATGTGGATCAGATGTCAACACACAGCATGTGGAGAATGAATAGACTAATGAAGAGGAGATAGACGATGACATTGCTAGAGATGATGGTTTAGATTTCTTTTGATGCTTGTCTTCAAACTATTGGACAATTTCTTTTGTTTGACTTTCTATCGTAGATTTTTAGGTTTCGTTATCATTTTGCATTCATTTTCTATTCAACCTATCTTTAATTATTTATTTTGGTTCTTCTTCTTCTTTTTTGTTTAGCTCTACTCTAGTGGCGACCTATTGCTAGATTCTTCATACTTGACTTTTAGACATAGGTAATTGATTTTCAAGAGTATACTAAGGGAGTTTCAGTTTCTTTCCCTATTTTTCCTGTCATGTATGGAGTAAAGTTACACACTATTTAGCTAAGGATTCTAAGATTGGAAATTGAGTAGTATTGCTTGTTGAGAATTAGTTATGGATTATTTTCAAAGCTTATTTAGATGTATATTTTTTTCCTTTTGATTTATAGAACATATCTTTAGTAAATAAGTAAATGAAACTTTTCTTTTGAAAATTCTCTAAAACATCAAAAAGTAGTTGGATGCAATTAAATAATAAATGGAATGAGTGAAAAGAGTTCAAAAGTTGAGCCTATAAAAATAAGAAATTGAAAAGTATTAAGAGTTTAGCTATAGGCCTTGTTGGCTTAAGCAATTAAGCTTATAAGGTGCCTCTTAGGAGGAATAAAACCTATTAACCCAAGTGACGAACTTTGGATTATTGATGTAAAGTTCACTACAAAAGTCAAGAGAAAAGTCCATGTGAAGGCTAGATTTGCATAAAAGTAAAAAGATATAAATAGAATAAATTAATTAAAGGGGAGTTTTAATGCTCAATAGCCTAAGGTTGTTTGGCCTAGGATATACTAATCGATAAACTACCAAGTTTAATGAAAAGAAAAATGAAAAGAGAAGAAGAAAGCATTCCAACAAAAATATATAAGGGAATGATCAGAGGGTGAGATAATATAATATGTGTTTATTTTTTATTACAGTGTTTGGCGAAATTGAAAAGAGAGTTATATATGTGCCAACTAAGTGTGAGGGGATTATGTAAGATTATTGCCTGAGTAAGGAAATGTTAAAGTTAGAATTGAATTTATGAATCTTTTATTAAATAGTGTACATAAACTTTAATTTATATGGATTAGCTGTTGAATTATGATACTTGTGTCTTTTGTGCATTGATAAAGTAGTTGAGAAAGAATTGAGGAAGTTACTAAAGAGTTTTGTAACGAAAATTCTTTATTGCAAGGCTAATCAAGGATTTATTTCTTGGGTAATTTTGGGTTAAATGTGATATTTCATTGGTTTTCTAAACAATGATAAGTTGAAATAGGTATTTCTTATCCTAATTTTTGTTTAATCCATGATGGGATTGATTAATTTATTTAAAGGTAAGCAAATGTTTAAGTGTGGGGAAATTTAATGGATATGTACCATACATATTTAAGTTGGTGGATTTTCATGATGATTTCTTATGATTTACGGTCAATTTTTGACAAATTCAGTGTTTAATTGAGTAAAATATTGATTTTAGGATTTTAAAGAGATATTGAAATGAAAAAGAGAGAAATTGATTCAAGTTTTACTCAATTTAAAGGATTTGAAGAAATTATGGACCTTGGAAGAGCAACCAAAAGTCAATAGGCCGTGTTTGGAGCCCATGTTTGGGGTTTTAAAAGGCTAATGAGCTTTGTTTGAACATGTCTATGTCTGCATTAAAAATTAGGGTTTTTTGACAACTTATAAAAATAGAAAGATAGGCTCATAAAAAACAAACGTTTCTTTTAAGCAACCACTTTGGAGACTTTTAGGGTTTTAAAAGACACTTGAGGGAACACTCATATGACTTCAAAATTTGAAGAAATATTACATTAAATGGATTTTTATCTTTATGTTTTTTCATGAATTTTATGCAAGATTATATTCTTATCATGATTGTAGCTTGAATTTATAATATTTAGACTTATGGATCATAGCACTAACAAGTACAGATCTTATTTTTCTTGACTTTAATGGATTTTTAGATTTTTATTACTTTAATCATGTCTACTTAATTGATTATATTGATATTTCTAAAATTTCAATTCTAATAATTTCATATTATGCATGAGAGTTATGAAATTTATTGTATAATTAGATCTAGCATTACTAAAGGGAATTTTTATAATTTTAGCAATAAGTTATAGAACTCTTCTATATACTTTTGTATAATTGCTTACGAGAATCCATGTTTTTTTAATGCAATCTTGGTATGATTATTAAAGAAACGATTCAAGATAATTGCAACTAAGATTAGAACTGATTAGAGAAGCAATTCTAATCATCTCACTTAAAGGATTCTATTGATTAATAAAATTAAGGAAGGAATTAGGTATTTTTTAATATTACATGTTAATCTCTAGGTGAAATAATGTCTAGATACCAATCTTAAATACTTGAAAAATTGTCTTGCAATCTTAAAGTTAATTTTACTCAATTGTTCATTCTCTCTCTATTTAAATTTTAGTTTAGTTTTCATTAGTTAAAGAGATTTCATTTAATCAGTAACTTAATTCCAATCAATCAATTTTTACCATTGAGATAATAAGGTTACAGTAATTACTAATAATCATAATCTTTAAGAGATCAAATATTTAGACTCATATCTATTTTATTATAAATTGATAGGTGAACTTACCTCCAATGAAGGGAAAGCTCTTCTTACTTAAAACTTCTTTGAAAAACTTTTGATAGTAGGTGTTTGCTCAAGTAGCTCAATCAATGAGATATTTACTTATATTTACTTCTAGCTTCTTAAATATCAACAAAAATTGCTTAAATTGTTCATCCTCCTAACTCTTTGTCAACCATCTTAGGAAAGGTATTGATAGTGTATAAGGCTTGATAGTAGGCTCAATAACTATAGGAGTGTGCTCCTATAGTACCACTTCTTTCTCTTTATCTAACGTAGAAACTATTCCTCACATCAACCATCTTTTCTAATCTTAATTTTACTTTCTTTACCTTCACAATAGGTTTGGAGGTACTTACAACATTATCAATCTTCCTCTCCAGTCTCACAAACCCCTTTATGGTCAAATGGGTAAGCCACTCAATCATGGCTTCTCAAGCTGTTTTTCTTCTCTTGTAACTAGTTCACTAGCTACTAAAGGATCACCATTGACTTTGATGTCCTTAGTTAAATTCATTACCAGTTCTTCTTATAGACATTCAACCTTGGTCACAACTTCTTTTCTATTCCTAAAAGTAACCTCATCCTTTTTGTCACTAGTTCAAACTTGTTCAAGTGCCCATATTCATAAGTCTTTACTATAGGTTGGTCTTTTCGAACTTCTTCTTCAACTCATTGTGATGTGGCCTTATATGTTTTCAACTCAAATACTTCATATAGTTGAGGGAGCTTCTTTCTCTTCTACACATTAGGAACCTTCTTGAATATCGCTTGACTTTTCACTCCCTTTTGAACTATTCAAGTGTTCAATTGATATTGCCAACTAAGTCTTTAGCTTATAAATGATGAATTCTTGCTTTTCAAGCTTTTCAACCCACTTTTGCTCTAATTGCTTTAATAACTCTTTACTCTTTGCTCTTTATCATAAACTAGGGTTACTTGAGTTACAGGTGGGCTTGTAGCATCTTATTGGCTTAACACATCTCGCTAGTGGCAACACTCCTCGTTGTAGTCACTTGAACTTAATTGTGAAGATATCAATTAAATCCTCAATCATTGAAAATTCTATTTCCACTTGCATGCTCATTAATGATTGTCCAACAATTGATAATAACATCATCCTATCATTGTGAAATGTTTTTACTTTTAGGCAAAAAGGAATGTATGCTCGAATAAGGAGGAAGGTAATTGTTTACAACATCACAAGATTTTTTTTAAGCATTATGTCTTCGCACACATTTGAGGTGAAGATCGTAGTATTAGGATTCAATAAGAATAACTACCTACCATTTATTTATTTGTTTGTTTATTTATTTATTTTGTATCTTTTATATGGAGGATGGTAACAACTTATAACCTTTTTTTAGTAGTACCTTTTAGTTATGTTTTACCTTGTTGATTGGACTCATTATTATTATTATTATTAATGCTTCTATCATGCATCTAATAGATATGTCTTACATATAAAAAATAATAATAGTTATGATGGGTTAATAGTTTTTGCATGATGGACTATAACTAAGGATGAGTGAGTAATCTTGTTATACAGGTACTATCTAGACTCTACTCTACTAAGTAGGTTTCGGATAGATAATGAGAGTCATACGGTAGGTTTTAAGTGGCACTCTCTCACAACCTACTCCCATAAGGTAAGGTACAGGCATGAAGCCAAAGCATCCTATATTTACTTCGAAACCTGTACTCTAATGTATACAAGAGATAAGTTTTAAGCTATCTTGTATAACTTGTTCCTACTTTGTAATAATAATTGAATAATACCAATAAATTAAAAAAATAATATTATTACTTTTTTCTCAACCTTAAAGAAAATAGTAACAAAAGCCTAGCCCATAATGAAACCCTAAAACTATACGTCACTTGTTTTTACTTTCTAATCCCTTTATCTTCCTTTCTTTCAATTTTTTTCGATAAGACCCTCATTTTTTCCACATCCTTCTTTCTTTTTTACTAGCCTTAATCTAGTAAGGCCTTAAAAACATCTTAATTTTTAACTTATTTGCACTACTAAAACAGGTATGCTCTTTAACTTCTTATATCTATAGATTATGGACTTATTTATTTAAGCTATTAGATCCCATTATTTTCAAATTATTATTGGCTAGTTTAGTGGTAATGAAGCTACAAGTCTGATATTAATTATGTTATGCGTCTAGCACAATGTTTCGAAAGAAGATTAAAAAAAAAAAAAAGAAGGTTACGAGTTTCACTTGTAGAATCTATAAGGCATGGAGCGGTTCTAAGATGCCATAGGATAGGTTCTAGATACAAAAATTGGGAACAGTACCTATAAGATAAGATACAGTTAGGATCTCATATCATGCCCACTTGTACCCTTTCACCCCTAACTGTAGCCTTTTTTATAATTTTAATATGAAATAGCACAATCCTTAGCTTATAATGTTGCAACTTCATGTTGATTTAAAATTTGAATAATTGATGAGAATGGATACTAATATAATTAGAATGCATTATTAATTGAAATTTAAGAAAACCATAAGCAAATGATTTGAAATTTGAATTACTTATGAGAATTAATACTAGTAGCAATTGAATATATTATTAACGACATGTTCTTAGTCTAAATAAAAATGAATAAATAAAATTAAATAAGGGTCTCAAATTGAAAACACTCCTTCCACATTTATAGATATTTTTTTTATATTACTATCCTTCTTTGTGGTTAAATTATAATGATACCACATTTTTAGCTTCTCAAATTCTATATTTATAGGAAGTTTCCTACTTTAAAATTTTTATTTTTGGCTCCAACTTTTAAGTGATCAATAGTAAGTATTAATGGTTTTTAAAATTTGAGTTTATTTAGACTTTCTTCTTTTTTCAATATTTAATTATTCATAAAGATATTTGGTGTAACAAATAAAAATCATCCATAAAGATAATAGCATCTTAATGTAGCCATTAATACAAGATCTAATTTCCTTTTGTATAACTATGCTCAAATTTTAACATAAATATAAGTTGATATTATTTTGATTCCAATTTAATACAAAAATTATGTGTGGGTATTCTAATGACATTATAGGAATACAAATTAAAGTTTATTAATATACAATGAATTAGTTAGTAATAGAATACTTTATGAATTCGACATAAGGGTGATCATCAAATTACAAAATGGCTTAGTTTTATGTACCTACAAGAGAAGATAAATATTGCACAATATATACATTTGTGTGGATTGATTTTTGTCTTGTTCTTTAATCTAAATATTTTATTTTTATGATTTATAGTTTGACTTATGTTTAGTACTTCGAATACTAGAAGAATAGTCTACATATCTCTATAGTGATTATTATTCAACTATATACAAAATTATCTATACAATTACATATGCATATTGATATTTGAAAATGGCATCATTCAATATAATTGCTATAAAATTTGTTTATTTTAATTATGGATAAAGTGGAGATAAATCATAATAATATAAGTGGCACATTTTCTTAGTTATGATAAATTATAGGTTCTACATGATACGGAAAAAAAAAAAAAACAAAACTATTTATCTATAAAGATGAACTCAAAATAGACATTACATATGATAACTGATTTTTAGACAATTCCAATATGACTTAAGTCGATTATTTATGATATATAAATAGTTTTAGAAATTTTTTAACCAACCTAAATCTATGAAAGTTATTTAAATCTTATTTAACTGGTGCAATCACTTTGTCTCTCTCTCTCCCAACACTCACTCTCTTCTTTCCCCTAGTAAAATATGTCATAATAAGAAATTTTCAGAACTTTTCTCTTTTGTATGGTTTACATATTTTAATAGGGTTGACAAATTTGTTAATGTTGTATTTTATTCAATATGTCCAATTTTTATTCCTAATGTTTAATGTATAGTGAATTAAATCAATATGGTGAGGAATCATGGACTAAAATTGTATAAAGTCTACCAGGGGATAATTGCAAAGTTCTTTTTTTTTTTCTTTTTTTTTGCGCATCTTTCATCTAAATTATGGTTATCCTTTCAAATAATATCATTAGTTTTAAATTTGATTTCTTTTTTTTCATTTTGCAAATCCAATATCACTAAATTGTTTATAAAATTTTACTTTTTTTCCATTTTACAAACAAGCAGTTATTTTTCATCAACATATTGGCAAATTTATATTATATGTGATTTTGTTAATACTACCAATTAAAATTTATTCCATTTTCTTCCCTCCATTATCTGAAATACCCTTACAATCCTTGCTTCCTGTTCTTTCCCTTCTCTTTTCTTTTAACCCCTCACGCCAGACATGGTGTAAGTCTTTTATCCATTACGTATACTCGAGTTCATAATGCATGTTGTAGACACCTAATTTTTACGCCACACCCCACCCCACCCAATTTTTTATTTTTCAAATTAGGTTATAGGGTTCTAAATTAGAAAAAGTTCAAAAAAAAATAGAAAATTAAATAAAGCCTAAAAAAATGTGAAAGTTAGAAAAAAATAGGAATTCTAGAAAAATATAAAAAAATAGGAAAATAGGAAAAAACACAAAAAAATAAGAAATTTAGAAAAAATAAAAAAAATAAGAAATTTGAAAAGTCATAAAATAAAATAGGGAATTTAGAAAATAATAAATTTTTACGTTGTTTAAATAGAATATAATTTTAATTTAAATAGTTTTGAATAAAAGGTTGTTGATTCTACGCTTATGTAAACCCTATAAATTTAGCTATTTAAGAGTAGAAGTAGATCCTAATACTATAGATAACTTGAAAGGCCATCAAAGCCGAGCAAAATAAAAAAATTTTAATAAATCCTAAATCTAAATATATGATAAATAGTAAAAACCTTAAAAATTGATCAAAACTCTAAATCGTATACTAAAACTCTAAAACTACTTTAAGCACCATTAACCAAAATTGAACCTGAACTTATTCGAAACCCTAAAATTATAAATATAAACCTATAAAATAATTAAATATTATACAATAGCGATAAAATTATAGTCGAATATAATTTTCGACTAAATCGCCTATTCGCACGAAATTGTAACGAAATTGCAATAATAACTTGTAAAAATTATAATTGTAACCGGTACCAATTAAATTGATAAAATTTTATAAAAATTTGAAAATTAATTTATGAGGAGAATCATTATAATTTATATGATTCGAAAAATTATATATATTTGTTAATAATTTTCATTTTCCTTCTCTTCTATTTCCAATTTATCTCACTTTCTTTCTTCCATTTCCAATTCAATGCTTTCATCCTGCACAAAACGTGAAAAAAAAATCAGCAAATAGAATATCAAAAATCAACAGCTACATGAGGAGTTAAATTGCCATGTGTTGATCGTAAAATAAAAAGAAAAGATTACAAATGATTTTTTTTGTCATATCCTCATTAATATAAGAGATAAGATAAGATTTAGCTTAAAATTTAAGCTATTCTCACATGAATAAAAGGGAAAAAGCTGGAAAAAATAAAATCTGCACACAAACACAAAATTCTGCACAAACCAAAACCGTGAGAGAAAGGAAAAGAAAGAAGGAAGGAAAAGAAGAAGAAAAATACAAAAATCACTAGGTAAGTCATTTATTTTTCTAGTGTAGATGTATATTATGTAGTAGATACATGTATAAATGTAGTATTTGTATGGTATTTTGTACATATAATATTACTAAGTCAATGTATATAAGCATAAACACATAAATTGAATTATATATATACATATATTAGGCTATGTATGTATACATGTATGTACATAGGTATATAGAAGAGTATGTATTATGTATTTTTTTTAGAATACATATAATTAATATTATGGATTTCAACAAATAATTATAAGTATATCCATGTATATGTGTATATCGTAAATATATATGTATATGTATATCCATGTATAATTACTTTAGAATACATATATATATATAATCGTATGGTATATATGTATATATATATAGTAGTATACCTCCATGAGTGGTAATTATATGTATATACCGAATATATATGTATGTATTTATAATTATGTACATATGTAAAACTTATATATAAATAAATACAAATACATAAGTATATGAATATGTATATAAGAGTATGTTTATTTTCAATAAATATAATACAATACGTATAATGTATAGTATATATATATGAGTAGTATACCGAATATGTATTCGTATATATAATATATTTACTAAATTTGTAAATATGTAAGGTGTATGTATATAGATATATATATATATAATACCGTGATTAAGGATTTTTGTAAAAATAAAATTATGACATATATTATAAGTATATATATATATATATATATATATATTAAACGTTAAAGATATAAACAATGGAAAATGAGAAATAATAAATAAGAAAAGGAGAAGTAGGAAAAATAATAAAGGTAATAATAATGGTAATAATCATAATAAAGTAAAAATCTCAAAAATAAGAAAATATACTCAAAATAATAAAAATATCAAATATATGATTTAAATAATTATTAGAGCATAAATATGTTAAGAAAAAGTGAAAATTAATATTTTATAATTTTTACACTTAAATAATAATTTTTGTGATATTTTTATAACTTATGTTACGAGTTACAAGGTTCAAAACGGACATCGTTACGAGAAAATACACTCGAAAACGATCAAAATAGACTATAAATTCATAACGATCTAAGCTAAAACGAAAAAGTTCTAAAATACATAAAGAAAATCTCGTAACTTATAAATATGAGAAAATAGTTACTATTAACCCTATTGAGTATGATAAACCCTATACATATTATACTTGGGTTATATTGAGGGAAACTAGATAAACTATAATAGACTTTTAGTTAACTATGGAGTCTGACTTTATAGAATACTTATAAGTGTTATTATATTTTAGGTGTTCAATATTGAGTTCTAGAAACCCTAAAGGTTTGGAGAATGAGTAATAATCCAAGTGAGGGAGTTATAATGACTTACTATTTGCTTGTGCGTGTTACTTGTATGATGTTTTGCTACTTACTGTTGCTTGTATATTTGAATGATTGTTCTGCTTGTATGCCATCATCCACGTGATCACTTTTTTTTTTAAATTAATAAATATAAATATCTGACCCAAATAACCGGTTCTATTCATCGCATGTCTATGACCTAGTAAATGTATGGATAGAGAGTGCTAGCATTGCAAAATGTTGAAAAAGGTATTTTTGGAAAAAGGTTTTCTTAATCTTAAACGTATTTTGTACAAATTTGATAAGAGCCGTAGTACCAGAAATGGTATTTTATCGTTAAGGCAAAGCTAGCATTGGTTCTCCACTTAATAGCGAGAGGACTCGCTTTATTGTGCCTGTATGGCCTTGGTTAATTGTGGCTTGCGAGATGGACTCGCAAGTTATGCCCGAGAGGCCTTGGAGGGTGGATAGTCCTAGAATAGAATCCCCCTATTTGAATTGAAATTTTCTTTCTCGGCTAGGGTAATAGTCGAGTGAAGCCTAGGGGGTGAGGCCCCTAGGTAGCCTTATGCGGGTAAGCTAAGGTGCCCTATGCGGGTAAGTATAGGGGATAATTGAAGTGTATACGACATAATTCTACACCTTCCATAATTCCGGACTCCTATGGATGTATTGCTTGCATTTATTGCGCTTGCATTCATTTTGTATGTAGATAGCTTGCTTACATGTGTGATAATAATGTGTGATAACTTGCTTGAACGGTAGTGGTGAGGAACGAACTCACTGAGCTGTTATAGGCTTACTCCCTCATAGTTTCTTTTGCAGGTTTACTTACATTGGGATTGGGATTAGTCTCGAGTGCCAAGTATGAGATGAAGATATGTATCTTAATATTAGGAATAGCTAAGTACTTTTTAGATGATACATAAGCAACCTTTGTTGACAATTTAATTTTTTTTGTATTTCTTTTATAATATTGATATATCCTATCTTATTATTTGGTAGAGGATACCGATTCTCTACGGTTCTGAGGAACTGTGGGATATCGGACAACCATAATTATTTATATTTGTATTTTACAGTAAATTATTTACTTAAAAATCAATAACCTTAGTGATTAATCATTTAGAGTCTTGCAATCTCTGACTTGCAAGGCGGTTTTCATATCATGGGTGAACACGTGTTATGAAAATTTTAGGTAATCCTACTAGGCCTCCTTTAGGGTCATGATAGCTTAGATTTAAATCTAGCTCAGACTAACTTGGTCCATATGTGCAATTAACTACATATATAAATAAGGAAAAACCAATAACTCAGTTGGATAAGCATTTGGACTTGATATTGCATATGACTTAGAGATCCTCGGTTCAATCTATGGTAGGTGCAAAATGTATCTTTTATTTTCTTTTCTTACTTTATTACCATGTCATCGCCACATCATAGACCACGTCATTTGCCAACTCACTTCTAAGTATGGTAGACACACTTTGACACACTCCGATACACTCCGGCACATTCATATATATGCAGCTATGTATTTGGCACCACATGTTGTCCAGGTTCGTCCAATCCAAAAATGGAAGAAAATCATATTCCATTTAATTTTTTCCATCTTTAACTTGATCGTAACACCTATAAATAGGGATCTATTCTTCATTTTCAAAACACAATGAAAACTTCGAAACACCATAGAAAAACAAAAATCGAAGTTTCCTCTCTCTAGCACAGTTCCTCTCTCTCTAGGATAGCATTCCCTATGGTGTTTGCTAGCGAAAACCACTACCATCAAAGCGAGCCAATTCGAGCCAAAGCAAGACGAAGTGAGTCGACTCCAAGCCGACCTTTTTTTTTTTTCTTCTTTCTTCTTTTGTTTATTTGTAAATGTTATAAATGAGAAAAAAAAAGAAAAAAAATGGAAAAAAAAAAAGAAAGAGAAGAAAAAACAAAAAAAAGAAGAAGAAGAAAGAAAGTAGTCTATTTATTTATTTTAAAAGATATAGATAGAATAAGTATAAAATAAATAAGATAATATAATAAAAATAAAAATAAATAAATAGGTCAATAAACAAAAATCGTTTTCACACTTAGAAAAATTGAGTTTTCTAAAAATAAATGAAAATAAATAAATCAATTTTTAAATTAGAATCATTTAGAATTTCCAAAAATAAAATCCAACTTAGGACCTCTTATAATCTTTTCTCAAATCAACTCAAAATGGGTAAAAACATAAATCCAATAATTTTTCCAAAGTTAAAATCAAACCACCTAATAAAGTTTTTTATAAATGAACTACGGAAGTCTAATCCCGAATAACGGGTACGTAGGCACCAATACGCAAGTATATGGTGACTTAAAATATGAAAAGTTTTATTTTTTCCATTTTTAGATATTTATTAATCAATTTAGTCGCATGTATCATAATTAGATGTTTTTATAAATTAAAAAGGGTATATTTGAAAAGCGAAGTTAAATTCGGAAAGTTAAAAAGTGATACCCATTTAGGGTTTAATGAATTAGCCCCCAGACCTAAATCTTTAGTTTTCAAAAAAGCTGTTTTACAAATTGGTTTTTTAATCGATAGACCAGTAGCTAAGTTATAACAAATCCACCCAATTGATTATAACTTAACCCATTTTCCCAACTCCAATTGAGTGGCAACTCCAAATTTTTTCAAGTTAGAAAAAATGATCTTCTTTAAACCCTAATCGATGGTCAATATTAAACGAGTAGGGTTTAGTATTGATCGGTTTAAAGAAGACCTAATTTTACAGAAAAAACCAGAAGGGTGAAAAACCAGGCTCGACAGCTTGGCGACTCCACTGGGGAACGTCAAAAGGGTTAACTACTTAGAAACATTTCGAAATTAAAATCACTTTTCAAATTACCCACATTGTTTAGTTGTTTATTTATTTATATATCGATTTGTTTATTTATTGTTGGCTTCATATATATATTTGTTTTAATTAGCATATTTATTTTGTAAATAGCAAGCATTGAGGCATAAGGTTTCATTTGTTGCATCAAAGATGCAGGGTAGATACGGTCAGACCTAGGCCGTCTTAAGACCCAAGGAGGGGGGTCATTGTGTAAGTTCCGGGCATAATAGGGCAACCACTGTTCAGGACTGATTAGGCTACCCCACTTAAGCTCATGTGACCAATGGAAGTGTTTTCTAAAAACAAGTAAGGTTATAAAGCTTAAGGCCTTTTAGAACTTACCCTAATTGCATATACTTCATTCCAAACTTGAGTTAATACACTACCCTTAAAAAATTGGAGCCCTATTAATCATTTAAGAAATTTTGCAAACAAGTTTTTGAAAATTACAGTAGGGTTACAACTTAAGGAGTAATATATTAACCCAAGTGACCCTAGCATCTGCATATTTCCAAGTTTTTGTTTTTCTATCATTGCATCGATAACTGATCCTTGTCCATAAAATGTGTAGACTTAAGATGGCAGACAACTAAGTGAATGATCAGTCAAGTAATAGGCCACTGGACGCCTTTAGGTTCCACGAGCAGGTGCTAAGAGATGAAATCGTCTATTTGAAAGAAAAGCTCGAGTGTTCTAAAGCTCACGACCGAGCCTTAAGGTCTGTTCTGGCACAGGTCATTGGAAATATTTATGAGATGATAGAGGACCTTAAGGCCCATTTATGAGACTTAATGTAGGGTCTTTCTAGTTCAAGTCTAAGGAGCCTAGAATAAAAATTCCTAAATAAAGTTTAGGTTCTCTACCTTTGTTTTTAGTATTCACGTCTTCCTTTTTCAAAAATAATAAAGCTCTCTTTAGTTCATTGTTCATCATTTTTTAAAATTCCCGTCTTTGTAAATAGTCTTCCATTTAACCACCATTTGATCTCATTTAGAAAAATGTAAACAAAATCCATAGACTTGTAAATAAAAACCTAAAAAAAGAAAAACTACCATCCTTATTTGTAAATTATTTTCTAAAAATAAACTTTACCTTTCTCTCTCTAAAAAAATGAAAATAAAAGTTACCAACTACTATAAATGCTTATGAGCCTAAGGAACTAGCACAAGCTCAAGCCTCTAGCCCACTTAAGTAACCAACCCAAATACTTGGTTTTCAAACCACACAAGGTCCCTCAACCTATTAAGGAAGCCAAATATGAGCCCCTTGGCCCATTCAAGCCAAGCACAAGCCCCTTAGCCCATTCAAGCCAAATATGAGTCCTTTAGCACATTCAACCCCAAATACGAGCCCCTTGAACAAACATGAGCCCTTTGGCCCACTCAAGCAGCCTACCCAAACATTTGGCTTTCAACCCACACCAGACCTAGCCTTTTATCACCATCTAATCCAAACATAAGCTACTTGGCTAAACACTAACCTTAGGTACATTTAGGTAACCTACCCAAACACAGGCCACTTGGCTAAGCATTCAACCTAAACATCGGCTTACCCAAACACAAGCCATTAGGCCGGCCAGCCAATCCGAACATGAGCTACAGGCCATCAAGGCTGCTAACCTAAGCACAATCCTCAACTCCTAAAAGTAACTAAGCCAAACCAAAACTCTTGATCTATTTAGAAAGCCAAGCTCAATCATGAATCGAACTAGAACACAAAATCAAATACTAGGGCATGATTTGAGAAACTGGGGGACAAAACCCGATCCTAGGCAAATAAAAAAGTGGACTCCTCTTTAAGGAATCGGTAACTCCCTTTTTAAAAAAAAGTTTAGGATGAGAAGAGGCAAGCTATATCCTATACACCAACTTGAAATACTTTGAGAATTGAGTAACATAATAATGAGAATACTTTGAACTCTTTCCTTAAAGGAGGTTCACTTTGAATGTGATACATAGATTAAAGTGAAGTTAGGCATTCGTTTCTAAATCCTAAACACAATCATCTATTGTTCACCCTATTGGACTTATTTAGAGAATTTCTAAATTCAAACCTTATCAAGAACCACCCCATAGTGGGGCAATTTGGAGGTTAGGGTGATTGATTAGAAGATAAGGATAAAATTGGTTTATGCTTGTTTAAATAACATTAATTTAAAAACAACTTTTATTTCTAATAAATTATTTTTCTTTGAAATGAAGAAGAGCCAATTTCCTTTTTCAACCACCTCAAGCCCATACACTTGAAATCTATAGAATTAAGGCCTTGAATCATCAATGGAAATAGTCACTCTTAGGGCCAAAAGGAAAGAGAAAAATAATAAGAGATAGTGGGGCGAAGCAATTAAAAAAAGAAAAAAAAAAGAGAAAAGGAAAAAAAAAGCCAAAGAATTGGGCCTAGAAGTATAGGATAAAAAGCTCCAAGAAATGTTTCACATCCTAATAGGAGCATCCAAACCAAATCAAAAGGGCTAAGAGTCGATGCCTAAACAGCCTCAGAAAACACAAGGCCTTAAATCACACTCCTAAGTCCGAAAACCCAAATTTCCATATCTACACTAACACTTTGAAGCCTCTCCTACCTATACTGAATCACATAAGGCCTCCTTACCTACAATACCACCCTTACACATGTAAAAGCTCTTCATATCTTGAAAGATAATTTATCTTTAATAAAAATTGTTTTTGAAATAGGGGCAAGCATACTTCTAATTTTTCCCCAAGGTTCTTGATTTGTACACCCGGGGATTAATAAAAGTGTTTCTATCAAAATAAGCCTTTGCATTAATCCTTTTTGAAGCCCTTGGACCAAAAGCCTAAATTCATAAGCGTAAACCGAAAAAGATCTAACGGATTGATCAAGGAGTATCACTTGCAAAATGAACTATAATTTTTGGAACTGAAGTTAAGAGCGGGGTCTAGATCGAGAGCCAATAAGGAAGACTTCTTTGACTAAACTAATTATGAGTTACCTTCTCCTTAAGAAAGGAATGGCTTGAGATCACAAAAGCCTTAAGAAAAGCCCTAGGGATAAGGGCATTAAGAAATTCCACATGATTACCAAAGATAGGGTTGGTTATAAGATTGTTCCTTAATAAGAGTTTATAACTGTTGACAAAACTTTCAAAAAAAAAAGTAAAAATAAAAATAAAATAAGAAGAGAGAGAAAGGAAAGGCTCATCACAAAATCTTTTATCCAAATCCATGTTGGTTCGAATAGCCAAGCTTTTATTCCATGTCATCCATTTCCTTTCCAAGGTCGTCATTTTTCTAGTTTAAGTCATTCTTCCCCAATTGTAGTTCTTAACATCCTTCAAACTCTTTTTTCAAATCAAGGGGTTTATCCCTACTCTTCTCCTTGTTCATAAATGGTTTCACAACAAATCTCTCTATAAATACTTTTCCCAGTTAAAGAGTCTTTGGAAACTAGTTGCTTGCCTTACTCAAGTTTGCTCATTCTTTTTAGGGTCTTAACTAGCTCTAGGAGCGCTTTGTTCACCTTGGTTAGTCAGCTCATTGGGGCACGACCAAGTTCACTCATTCTTTTTAGGGTCTTAGCCAGTTCTAGAAGCACTTTGCCTACCTTAGTTAGTCAGCTCATCGAGGCACGACCAAGTTTGCTTATCTTTTTTAAGGTCTTAGCCAGCTTTAGGAGCACTTTGCCCGCCTTGGTTAGTTAGCTAATCAGGGCACGACCAAGTTTCCTCACTCTTTTTAGGGTCTTAGCCAGCTTTAGGAGCGCTTTGCCCGCCTTGGTTAGTCATTTCATCAGGGCACAACCAAGTTTCCTCATTCTTTTTAGGGTCTTAGTCAATTCTAGGAGCGCTTTGCCCGCCTTAGTTAGTCAGCTCATCAGGATACGACCAAGTTTACTCATTCTTTTTAGGGTCTTAGCCAACTCTAAGAGTGCTTTGCTCACCTTGGTTAGTCAGCTCATCAGGCTATGACTAAGTTCACTCATTCTTTTTGGGGTCTTAGCCAACTTTAGGAGTGTTTTGCCCGCCTTGGTTAGTCAGCTCATCAGGGCACGACCAAGTTTACTCATTCTTTTTAGGGTCTTAGTCAGCTCTAGGAGCGCTTTACCCGCCTTGGTTAATCAGCTCATTAGGGCACGACCAAGTTTCCTCATTCTTTTTAAGGTCTTAGCCAGCTCTAGGAGCGCTTTACCCGCCTTGGTTAATCAGCTCATCAGGGTACGACCAAATTTCCTCATTCTTTTTAGGGTCTTAGCTAGCTCTAAAAGCGCTTTACCCGCCTTGGTTAATCAGCTCATCAGGACACAATTAAGTTTACTCATTCTTTTTAAGGTCTTAGCCAGCTGTAGGAGTACTTTACCCGCCTTAGTTAATCATCTCATCAAGTACCCAAGGCATGACCAAGTTCGCTTATTCTTTTTAGGGTCTTAGCCAGCTCTAAGAGTGCTTTGCCGGCCTTGGTTAGTTAGCTCATCAGGGCATGACCAAGTTTCCTCATTCTTTTTAGGGTCTTAACCAGCTCTAGGAACGCTTTACCTACCTTGGTTAGTCAACTCATTAGCGCACAACCAAGTTCACTAATTCTTTTTTAAGGTCTTAGCCAGCTCTAGAAGCGCTTTACCCGTCTTAGTTAGTTAGCTCATTAGGGTACGACCAAGTTCGCTCATTCTTTTTAGGGTCTTAGCCAACTCTAGGAGCGCTTTACCCACCTTGGTTAGTCAGTTCATCAGGGCACGACCAAATTTTCTCAACTCAGTTTAGGGTCTTAGTTAGCTCAAGGAGTGCTTAGCCCATTTCACTTCACTTTGTTAGTTCTTAAGAGCATGACCAAACTTCAATTCTTCTTTTCGTCTTTCGGCCATCTCTTAGAGCGCCACCTTTCTCTTCTCAAAATTCTCAATGGATTGGACTTAGGATAGCAAGTTAGGTCTAGTGCTTCCTAGCATAAAATCCATTCTTGGGGCAAAAATAGTGCCTGTTTTATCTTTGTGGTAAAGTTTTACTCAAATTTTACCACAAAGAAGGGCAGCTGTAGACACCTAATTTTTGCCCCCTCCTCACCACCCCCTACCCCTTTTTTTTATTTTTCAAATTAGGTTATAGGGTTCTAAATTAGAAATAGTTCAAAAAAATAGAAAATTAAATAAAGCCTAAAAAAATGATGAAAGTTAGAAAAAATAGGAATTCTAGAAAAATATAAAAAAATAGGAAAATAGGAAAAAACGCAAAAAATAAAAAAAATAAGAAATTTGAAAAGTCATAAAATAAAATAGGGAATTTAGAAAATAATAAATTTTTAAGTTGTTTAAATAGAATATAATTTTAATTTAAATAGTTTTGAATAAAAGACTGTTGAGTTTACGCTTAGATTTAAATCCAGCTCAGGCTAACTTGGTCCATATGTGCAATTAATTATATATATGAATAAAGAAAAACCAATAACTCAGTTGGATAAGCATTTGGACCTAATATTACATATGACTTGAAGATCCTCGATTCAATCCATGGAATGTGCAAAATATATCTTTTATTTTCTTTTCTTACTTTATAGCCATGTCATTGCTATATCATGGGTCACGTCATTTGTTAACTCACTTCTAAGTGTGGCTGACACACTCCAACACACTCCGGCACGTTCATATACGCGCAGCTATGTATTTGGCACTATATGTTGTCCAAGTTCGTCCAATCCAAAAATGGAAGAAAATCATATTCCATTTAATTTTTTTCATCTTTAACTTGATCGTAACACCTATAAATAGGGGTCTATTCTTCATTTTCAAAACACAACAAAAACTTTGAAACACCATAGAAAAACAAAAATCAAAGTTTCCTCTCTCTAACACGATTCCTCTCTCTCTAGGATAACATTCCCTACGGTATTTATTGACGAAAACCACTACTATCAAAGCGAGCCGATCCGAGCTAAAGTGAGTCGACTAAGCCAATCCAAGCCGAAGTGAGCCGACTTTAAGCTGACCTTTTTTTTTTTCTTCTTTTTTCATTTGTTTATTTGTAAATGTTATAAATGAGAAAAAAAAAAGAAAAAAATGGAAAAAAGAAAGAAAGAGAAGAAAAAACCAAAAAAAAAAAGAAGAAGAAGAAAGAAAGTACTCTATTTATTTATTTTAATATATATAGATAGAATAAGTATAAAATAAATAAGATAATATAATAAAAATAAAAATAAATAAATAGGTCAATAAACAAAAATCATTTTCACACTTAGAAAAATTGAGTTTTCTAAAAATAAATGAAAATAAATAAATCAATTTTCAAATTAGAATCATTTAGAATTTTCAAAAATAAAATTCAACTTAGAACCCCTTATAATCTTTTCTCAAATCAACTCAAAATGGGTAAAAAATAAAACCCGATAATTTTTCCAAAGTTAAAATCGAATCATCCACTAAAGTTTTTTATAAATGAACTACGGAAGTCTAATTCCGAATAACAAGTATGTAGGTAATCCTATGCAAGTATAGGGCGACTTAAAATATGGAAAGTTTTATTTTTTCCATTTTTAGATATTTATTAATCAATTTAGTCGCATGTATCATAATTATATGTTTTTAGAAATTAAAAAGGGTATATTTGAAAAGCGAAGTTAAATTCGGAAAGTTAAAAAGTGATACCCGTTTATGGTTTAATAAATTAGCCCCCGGACCTAAATCTCTGGTTTTCAAAATAGTCGTTTTACAAATTAGTTTTTTAATCGATAGATCAGTAGCAAAGTTATAACCAATCTACCCAATTAGTTATAACTTAACCCCTTTTCCCGACTCCAGTCGGGTGGTGATTCCAAATTTTTTCAAGTTGGAAAAAATGATTTTTTTAAACCCTAATCAAGGGTCAATATTAAACGAGTAGGGATTAGTATCGATCGGTTTAAAGAAAACCTAATTTTATAGGGAAAACCAAGAGGGTGAAAAATCAGACTTGACACGTGTATTCTTTAAATTCAATAGGGTTTTCGTCAGAAACACAATTCATGCGTTCCTGTATTATAAAGTTTGGTGGAATCTAAGCAAAATGAATCTATCATGTTTTTAGTTTTATCGATATTACATGCAGTAATACATTGTCTAATAAAAATACAAGAGTATGAGCGCGGTACAAAAAGAAAGATGTGAAATGTCCAAGAAAGGAGAGAGAAAACCACAGTTAGATCCTCAAACCATGAAAAAGTGCTCCTTCAACTCTAATGTGCTCTAATGAGGGAAAAAGTAATAATAATAAAAAATAAATGAATATATATATATAATAACTTTAGTCTGCACTTCATAGGGGGAAGGATAAATCAGCTTTTCTTTCATTCTTTTACACTGTTGGTGAGTAAAGATATAGAGTAGTGATACTCTTTAAAGGCATCTTTTGGAAAAGGGATCTAACTCATGTAAGGTTGGTGGATATTCTAATCATTTCCCAAGTTCTGATAGTGCTCTGAAGAATTAATCTACCTGAAAGTAGTCATCAAAACATTCATATAATTAATGCAGAGAACGAACAGTTAAAAGTGAATTTTCATCTTTAAGTGCAAGTGTAGGGGGTCCATTTTTGGGACATTCTGATATAGAGAAGCATGCGGTGTGGAAATCAATAGTTTGATTCAAAACCAAACCCCAAGTATCATCCCAATTGTACTATTGTCACCACTCACCAGCTCTCATTGACATAAGCATTTATTCCTTCCACCACTGTTTGCAACTATTTCATACTTGGTCTTATGTCCCAAGCCGCATAGACGAGCCGGATTTCAAGAAGCTTTATCACGAATTGCACATAATCACTTGTTAATACCTGAATAAATAAATAAATAAAGAAACTTTTACATCTTTTTATATACTTTCTTTTTCTTTCTTTCTCTAAGGTAAATCAATCTAAATAATAATAATAATAATGAATTTCTATTTCAAACTCCTTAGCCGACTCTACGTGGATACTAATCTCTAACAGTGTGAGGGTAGGATAATGACCTATCAAAGTTCCCAAAAAAGTCATGCAAATCATCTCTTTCCATGTCATCGATCCATATGACGGCAATGATCATATCTGTTTATTCTTCTACAGTGCGTCTATGGGACATGACAAGCTCTGAATTAGAGGAAATTAGAAGCTAATTGATCCGCGGATAATTAATGATGGTGTTGTGTCAAAGAAAAAGGCACTGCATTATCTAGCGGGGGGTGGAAAGCAGAAGAAAATTGTTTAGAAAATTATATGTGAACAAATAATAATCCACCAACAGCGTTCACAAGCCCATTTCTCCACAGCCTGTAAGATTAAGAAGGGGTCCTCGAAAATTTGCAAGGAACCGACAACTGAAGCATTCCCATGTGGGACTCTTTTCCTTTGTTTACTTATTTATTTATTTTCTTTCCATGATTTCTGTTCCACTGCTCTGTTATCCAGGTTGCTGTGCTGCTCCCTTGGGTTTCCTCTCTAACTAATACAGAAAGAGAGGTAGAGAAGAATTTAGGTGAAGCGACCTATTTTTCCAGTACCGGCAGCATCTTTGTTTTACCATCATGTGGGATTCCGAGAATGAGTACGTTTCTGGAAGAGATTATGGGAACGGAGTCCTTAGCTCAACCAAACATGGGGTCAAAACCGAAGGGTTTGAGCTCAGAGAGCAGTCTTGGTATGTCCGATCCACTTTTGAGAATCAACTATGGCTTGAAACTTTTTTGTGGATAACACACTTGGGAAGATAAAGCAGAGTTCAACGGCTGCTAACTTATTGTATTTATGTAACAATTTAGCTGTGCTTTTAGCCTGTTGTGCAATTCCACAG
This sequence comes from Lumnitzera littorea, assembly GCA_024138015.1. NCBI lineage: Eukaryota > Viridiplantae > Streptophyta > Magnoliopsida > Myrtales > Combretaceae > Lumnitzera > Lumnitzera littorea. The sequence continues at coordinate 56,269,810 of JAMXBB010000010.1, forward strand.
AGAAAGAAATAGTGAATTTCTTCTTCTCTGACCATATATACTAATAGATTTCAATATTTCATCATATGCTTATACTGTGCAACTTTGTCCCGCATTAAATACAGGTATGTTGCGGCTGATATTCCCAGCGACCTTTTGGTTCAAGTTGGAGACATGAATTTTCATTTACACAAGGTAGGAACTTTATGTTCCATTTTTTTTTTTTTTAAATATTTGGTTTTTTCGTTAATAAATGCAAATTCGAAAGCTTTATTAACAGTATTTCTTTCTCTTGTTAAAGTATCCGTTGCTTTCCAGGAGTGGGAAGTTCAATCGGATCATATACGAGTCTCGTGATCCTGATTTGAGTAAAATAGTTTTGGATGACCTTCCTGGTGGGCCTGAATCTTTTGAGTTAGCCGCAAAGTTTTGCTACGGTATCGCTGTCGACCTCACAGCAGCCAACATCTCAGGCCTAAGATGCGCTGCTGAATATTTGGAGATGACAGAGGACTTGGAAGAAGGAAATCTAATCTTCAAAACTGAAGCGTTCCTCAGCTACGTTGTCCTGTCTTCATGGAGAGACTCGATATTAGTACTAAGGAGCTGCGAAAAGCTATCTCCATGGGCAGAAAATCTCCAAATTGTTCGAAGGTGCAGTGAGTCTATAGCATGGAAGGCTTGTGCCAATCCAAAAGGAATCAGATGGGCATATACAGGCAAACCTCCAAAGGTTTCAAGCCCAAAATGGAACGAAATGAAGGATTCCAGCCCAAGCAGAAACCAGCAGGTTCCTCCTGATTGGTGGTTCGAAGACGTATCCATCCTAAGAATTGATCATTTTGTAAGAGTCATCACCGCGATCAAGGTCAAGGGAATGAGGTTTGAATTGATTGGGGCTGCAATTATGCAATATGCATCTAAATGGCTCCCAGGTTTAATAAAAGAGGGATCATTATCCGGAGAAGAAGGAAGCAACAGCAGCAATAGCAACAGTAGCGGCAGTAGCTGGAAGGGCGGGCTGCATATGATAGTGGCTGGAAGTAAAGATGACACCCCAAACGTTCATGCTAAAGATCAAAGGATGATAGTCGAAAGCCTTATTAGCATAATTCCTCCACAGAGAGACTGTGTTTCGTGTAGTTTCCTTCTTCGGCTTTTGAGAATGGCAAACATGCTAAAAGTGGCCCCAGCTTTGGTCAACGAACTAGAGAAACGTGTGGGGATGCAATTCGAACAGGCTACTCTAGCAGATCTCCTCATTCCTTGTTATAGTAAGAGCGAGACAATGTATGATGTAGATCTTGTTCAGAGGCTTTTGGAACATTTTCTGGTTCAGGAACAGACGGAAGGCTCAAGCCCAAGTAGGCAATCTTTTTCTGATAAACATGGTTATGATGCAACTCAGCGGGTCAGTGGACAAAATGCTAAAATGAGAGTGGCAAGGCTCGTTGACAGCTATCTTACGGAAGTGTCCCGAGATCGAAACCTCTCCCTTATAAAGTTTCAAGTACTGGCAGAGGCTTTGCCCGAATCTGCAAGAACATGTGACGATGGGCTTTATCGGGCTATAGATTCCTATTTGAAGGTAAATGACTTCCACATCATTTATGCTATTCGTTTTGAAATTGGATGTCACTGCTTGATTACCGAAATGCAGAGCAGTAGAAAAGTCAGGAAAATGTTATGCACTACCGAGTAATAAAGCTAAAAGCATTTTCTTTGGTAGATCAACAGGAAAGACAGACAAGATTATCACTGAAATGTACACCATCTATTTGCTTGTTCTCTATGTAAACGAATTCAAATATCACAACAGAACGGGAAACCTACTATGATATAAGATCGAGCAGTCTATTCGTTTTCGTCATAAAAAAGTGGATATGCTGCATAATAGTTGTTACTAGGCTATTATATTGGTATATAGGAGTACGATTCCAATTTATTATCATTAGATATATAATTCTCTTATGAACGGGAGACATCAGTATAATTAAGTTTGTTCCATGGGCATGTTTAGTAGTAATTTAAACGATGCATAGAAATAGATATCTGGTCTGGATGTAAAGCAAAATAAGCGTGTTGGTGTGTGAGTGATGATGAAACAATGTCTAAACATCCTGATGTATATATCCTATTCCTCTTTGCTATTTGTCGTGCTTTTTCCCCACTATTTTATCAGGCGCATCCAACGCTGACGGAGCATGAAAGGAAGCGCCTCTGCCGTGTAATGGATTGCCAGAAGCTCTCAATTGATGCATGTATGCACGCTGCTCAAAACGAAAGACTTCCATTGAGAGTAGTAGTGCAAGTGCTATTCTCTGAACAAGTGAAGATAAGCAACGCACTTGCCAATAGCACTCCGAAAGATCCCAATGAAATGAACTACCAGCCAATGATATCTAATCGTAAGACACTCCTGGAAGGGACTCCTCAGTCGTTCCAGGAAGGATGGGCGGCAGCCAAGAAGGACATAAACACCCTCAAGTTTGAGCTTCAGAGCATGAAGGCTAAGTACCTCGAACTCCAAAATGGCATGGATGCTTTGCAGAAACAGTTCGATAAGATGTCAAAGCAGAGGCAGAGTTCGGCTTGGACCAGTGGATGGAAGAAACTGAGTAAACTCACGAGAATGGGTCCCCTAGAGAATCTGGAAATGGGATCTCAAATCCCTTCTCAAGAGCACACGAGAAAGACACCGAGAAGATGGAGGAACTCCATTTCTTGACGACAAGAGAGGCCACATTTATAGAATTTCGACATAAACAAAATGCCTTTCAAGATATTTCCAATTTCATGCATGTCTGTTCTGGTTTTCTGTTCTGGTTTTTTGTTTCATTACGGGAGTTCGATCCCATATATTTCAGAAATTGAGCTGTGCATGCTTTTATTACCAGATGTCCCTGACAAGTTAGATGTCCCTAGCAAACATGTTTGTTGTCCGCTTTTTCCTACGATTTAAGGTAGAGCATCTGTGATTCTTCTTCTTCTAATCGTAGAAGTTTCTTGTTGAGCATTCCCTGACTCTTCAAGCAATGGTTGATGTATTCTTATGGTGTAAGTTGAAGGGGGGAACAAAAGACAAAAGCCGAAATTTTATTAGTGCTGTCCAAAGTGACGGCCATAAGATGCCTCTAGACAGTGAGCTGTCACCTGGAATAACATGAAAACTTTTTTAATACAATGGCGATTTCCATCGTCAAAACTAGTGCTTCATGGGATATGTAATATTTCCGGACCATCAACAGGTGGCCGGTCTACCTCATGTTTTTACAGCTGATAAAAATTTTGCTATGTTTCTACGAGTTTTGTAAGGTAAAATTTCACGATTATAAAGTAAAACCTCGATAATTCTTCAAATTACTACATTACTGAATCTTTTCTACTAAAGGGGTTTACATTCCAAACAAGTACCAAATATTCTCCAAAAAATAAAACTACGACGGTGCTAAAATTTATCGAATTGACTATTGCCACCCCTGCTCCAACCACACGTCATGGCTCCAACTGGAGTGCTAGCAATCTCTTTTGAAACATAGAAAAACTTGGGTGAGCCATGAAACCCATCAAACGAAGCTTTAATGTACTCACACATAAATCGTATTGAAAAACACTAAAGGACTGTATTCAATTTCGAGTTTTCTCTCTCCTGCACGAGCTTGGAGACGATGAGTTCTGCAATATATAGAACAAGAAGTAGGAATGTTCAAAATAAAAAGAGAAAAGAAAAAAGAAGAAGAAGAAGAAAGATGGCTAGGCTAGTAATTGAATCCTGCGAGTTGCAATGGGAATCAAAGCTATAGCGTATAAGAATATGGAGTTCCCAATATCTGCACAAGAAATCTATAATTGGGGAAGATTTGACTTTGTATAATTCATATATATCAAGATTTGATGATATTCATATAGATTAAAAAGATTATTAGAGAAATTTAGATAACAAATTGAATCGGGAAAAAAAAATAAAAAAGAAAAAAAAGAAAGAAAGAAAGATGACAAATTGAAGGTAAGTAATAAAAAGGAAGCGCCGCGAAGGAAAGGAAATCCGAAGCTTGAAGCCAAAGTCTGCAGATAAGGGAAAGGAAATATCCTGTTGCTATTATGTCCAACCGCCTGACTCGATAATTAAACTATTGGGTTTGATCCTCCATGGTTTTGTAATGAATTTCAAAGGTTTTTGGATATAGAAAACACACAAGAAGAAACCTAAACCTGGTAAGAAAATAGTATCTATATGGCTATATCATGTGCTACTATATACTATACATAAAGTAAATAAAAATAATAATCAAAAGTAACATTTTGAAAAGAAACCTTAGCTGCTTCCTTCATTCTCTCCTGTCTCTAGTCTCTCACTAAGTCACACCGTCACCTATACACGAGCTCTCTATGAGCTCCCCGCTCTCGCATGTCCCGCTCTCACTATTCTTTTCTTTCTAGTCCCCAGTATCTTATAAATTAATATAACTTAAATGCTTTAGTTTAGCATGCCATTTATCATCCCCAATGAAAGACAAATAAAGAAGACCAGTGAAGGCGTTGGCTTAATGGAGCTATTAAGTCAAGATGGTTTGATTGTGAGCATCACATACTAACCTTTAGAAGCAACTAAAGTTCCATATCCACCTATACTTACTCTTCATCCTTCACTGATTAATACTGTCCATATTCAATTAATAATCCATTTTGATATAGTTATTTAGCATACAAATACTTTATACATTCTAAGAAAACAAAAATGCAAAAAAAGAAAAATAAGAACAATTTTCAACTTTTCAAGGATATTGGAACTTGTATTTTTAGGTCAGTTAGTTGGGTTAGGTCAATGGGTTTACGGAAAGGAGAGAGAAAAACAAAAAACTATAAGGGTGAGTTTTATGTACAGGGTTTGAGGAGGATTCTCAAAAGATTTACAAGGTAGAAAGTCTAGTTCATGTTTTACAAAACCCATCTTAAACCTACCCTCATGGTATTTGATAGGAATCAATGACCCATCACGATTCTTGAATTCACGGACTATCCGCCTTGGTCCATTGAGCTCTCTTACAACACCTTACAGAAGAGGAGGCCAAGCTCCTTTGCAAAGCCTTCTTGCTAAAGTGCCCAAGCTCTACCCTCACTATCTTTCAACTGAAGGAATACTGCCTACTTTCTAACCTAACCTAAGGCCAACTTGGCTTGTTGTGTTACCATCCAAAATTAGCTAGGAAGTAAGCGGATAGCTTATTTGACCTCATAAACATCTCTATTAGCATGCTTCCTAACCTCCCATCTAGTCTACTAACCTGTCCATTAACCCAACCTCTAGTTTGGTCCCAATCAGAAGACGGATTCTTGCACCAAGCCTAGCTAATGGCTGAGTGACAAGTGTGCTACCCTTTTTCTAAGATTGTATTGACTTCCAGCATTTACCATTTGTCCATTTTAATCCTTGTATTTCATTTACATGTCACTTTTGGTGTTGCACCCTTTTTAATAATTTGGTAAACATTGAAAGTTTCCTTAAAAGGCAACCATATATGGTCTTTTGTACATTAGCTGCATCAATTAATGAATATTCCTATTTTGTGTCTTCTTCTTCTTCTTCTACTTATGTTTAAGTTTAAACTTAGCTTAATTAAGTCGAGTGCTTACTCTTATCTAATTTCTTGAGTAAGAACTAGTGGCAACTAACCTTTCGAGCCTTCTTATGCATAATACTAGTAAAGGTTTTAGGTTCGTATGTGAGGTGCGTAATATTTAAGAGATAGTTCACGAATTTATTTCCTATGACTACCATTTAGTTTTCTAGCTATCTCATGGCTAAGATCTATCCCATCGAGCAATTGTTAGTTCGTGTTCACCCGAGCCCCACCTCATACCCCTTACTCCTTATCAGCATCCCAGATGGAGAAGATTAACTAACGATATCACACTTGCAAGGAAAAGACTCAAACAACGAAGCCAAATTTCCACAACAATGTAAGTACCCTAACTTAGTATGACAAAATCATTATTATGTAACTTGTCACTTCCACGCGAACCATGTCTAGTAGAAGACTTCATACCTGCCTTCTTTCCCTTCCTCCTCTTAAGCAAAAAATCTCATATCCTACAACCAAAAGAGAAAAAAAAAAAAAAGTTCATACCAAAATCAAATGCATAAAGTTAAGAAGATTTCCCTACTAATCCATCAGAATGGCTTTAACTTATGATCCAAAACCCCATTTTGCTAGAATGGATTGAGATAACCCATGAAAAAACTAAGGTATCATCTAAATCATTCACAACTATAACTGATGGAAGTAATGAGAACATTTAATAGATAGTAATGAAGATACACCTTGCTTTAGTCCTAACTCCACACATAAGGCTTAAAGATATATATCAAGCACTAGGAAACAACATGAAATTCCAAATACAAATTGGGTATGGAACTCTTTTTTTCCTACAAAAATAAGCCTGTTCTTATGGAGTAATATCATTAATAATAAACCAACAGGATCTAACTTAGTAGAGCTCTTACCAAGTACAATTGCAAGGTAACTAAGATGCAATAAGCAAAATGAAGATATGGATCATGCCTTAAGGAAATGTCCAAAATTAAAATAGATTTGGAATGGCATCTAGCAATATTCAATAACTATATTCTTCCCGTATGATGCTCCTTTTCATCTTTAGATTAAGCAAAATGGTATCCCAAGAAAATCTAAACCTCTCATCCTTAAAACCTCCTTAGGGAATGTCTTCACTTTTGCAATATGGAACATATGGAATCATCAAAATCAATAAATTTTTAAGCAACAAGGATTTGAACTTGCTTTACCACAAAAAATAAAGTCATGGAAAATAAATTCTAAGTAATCTAATAGAAAAAAGATTAATTTTTAACATTACTTAGGATAGTATCACGTATAAACCTCCACGGCATAGATGGGTTAAGCTAAATATTGATGCATTTATCATTAACTTATCAAAGGAAGCTATAGTTGGTGGAATTATAAGGGATGAAAGGGGTAAATGGTTAATGGGTTTCCATAGAAAAGTAGGTTGCATTGACATACTACATGCTGACTTATGGGGGGAAATTTTTTTTTTTTTTCTTTACTATTATCAACATATGGGACTAACAAACATTGAAGTTAATTCAGAGTCCAAAAAAGCCATATATCTACCACAAGAAAAAGGATATGATGTAACTAACAAATATTTGTACATTTTAAATGCTTGTAAGGAAAAGTTGCTATGTGTTAAGTATGTAGAGCTTGGCTTTGTGCATAGAGAAATTAACAAAGTTACAGATGAGCTTACATGGAAGGCTCATTTTCTTAAAGGAGTTGAAAATGTGGTTCTTTTTGTACCTCCTAGAGATGTACAACCTTTTGTATGTGAAGACCTTTGTTCTGTACATGTCAAAGAACATAGATCATTTGCATTAAGATAATGTTGGGCTTTGTTATTTACTTTTTTGTTTCTTTATGTGTTGATGTTGTTATGTTTCGTGGTAATGTTTCTCTCTTGATGATGCTATTATGTTTTGCTTAGAGTTAGTCGTGTACTCTATACCAATGTACTTGAATCTTATGTAGTATCTTTCAACCTTGCTTTAACCTAAATAGAAAAAAAAAAAAAGAAAAACCTTATTATGATAAAAGTTTTTATTGTACTATGGATAGAGAGAAGGAAAAGCATTTCTATAAGCTTTGGAACATCAAATCTCTAATTACATGAAAAGATAACAAAACTATATTGGACTCTTCTATATGAGACTAATTGTTTCATGAACATTTAATCTAGCAAATTTCATTGATAGACATTTTAGGACATGAGCTCCTAAGCCCAAACCAACCGACCCAAGATCTAGGCTAAACCCAGTCTAAAGAATTGCTAAGAGATGAAGCTCCTAGGTAAAGGACTCTTTAGTCTTCGTTCATTCTCTCTCTTAATTAGGGTTTTGTATTCCCTTATCACCTTACCGACTTAGGCATTGAGTGGCAATGGCAAAGCAAATTCTAACACCCCAATAATCTTGTTTTTTCTTGTAGGTGACTGCTTAACGCAACAAAAAAGACATGTCAATATTAGCTCTCATGGTAACTTATTCCATTAAAAACTAAAAGTTGTTTTGTGTTTTGAATCAAATTCCTTCATGGACTCCCAAAATTCATATACCAATCTTTCCAAATCTGGTCATGCAATAGCACTGTATATCAATATTTTCCTAAGATCTAAGTTCCTCTTATATTGTTGATGTAGATCTAATATGCCGTAGCCATTATTTCTCATCTAACTTAGTGAAAAGGTGATGTGTAATGGTCCAAAGAGTCAAAAGCTCCCTTCCTTTTTTTTACCTACTTTAAGTGCAGCAAGCAAGAAAGCCATGATATCTTTTTCTATCTCTCACTACTCAACCTAAAAGAAAAATAAGGAAACTACTAAAATAACAGTTGTGTTTGTCAATGGAGTTACTTCAACAGTAATATGCTAAATGAAATGCCAAAGAGGAAAAAAACAGAATGTAAACAAAAAGAAACATAATGCAGAAGAATGCAATAGATTTAATTAATTAATTCAGTTGTGTCACCAAGTATTTATAGTGCTCTTGCTCTAAATATCTACTAACTACTTGTAACTAACTAAACTATCTTAAATGAAACTAATTGAAGTAACTTCATAACACACTAAACTTCATAATACTTGGCTAACTAAAAAACTGACTTATTTAACTAAAAATACTTACTTAATATCCCCCTACCCTCAAGCTAGAACAAAAACATTTTGAAGACCTAACTTGAATAAGAAAGGTATGAAAGAAGATAGAGGTAGAACTTTAGCGAATACATCAGCTAGCTATTGTGAAGTAGAAACAGGTAAAAGTTTGACTATTCTAACTTGAATTTTTTTGCAAACAACATGACAATCTAACTCAATATGTTTTGTTCACTGGTGAAAGATAGGATTATGTGCTATATACATAGCATACTGATTATCATAGAACAACAATGCTGGTGCTTTATGTGTACATCCAAATCCTTAAGCAAATAGAATAACCATTCTAGTTTATGAACTGTGGTAGCAAGCGTACAATATTCTACCTCAGAAGACAATTGGGAAACAATTGATTGCTTCTTAGATGTCTAAGAAACAAGTGAATCTCCATAGAAAACACAAAAACCAATGATTGAGTGCATAGAGTCAGGGCATGTAGCCCAATCTAAATCACTGTACCTACATAACTGGAAAGAAGAATTAGCAGAGAAAAACAATCCTTATCCAAGAGTTCCTTTAAGATATTGAAGCATACGATGAGCTACCTAAAGAAGCAAAACAGTAGGCCTATCAAGAAATTGAGAAAGTTGTTGAATAGCAAAACAAATATTCAGTCGAGTGTGTCTAAGATACATTAAGCGCCCAATGAGTCAGTGAAAAATAGAAAGATCAATAAGCTAAGGAGAACCATCATCTCTACTCAACTTAGCAGAAGTAACTATAAGAGAGGAAATAGGTTTGGCCCCAAGAAACCCAGCATCCTTAAGAAGATCAAGACAATATTTCCGTTGACAAAGATTAATACCCTCATTATTCCGTATCACCTCAAGTCCTGGGAAATATTTCAACTCCCCAAGATCCTTGATCTTGAAAGCATCATGCAAATACTTTTTATGTGAGACAATGGCATCTATTGAATCACTTGCCACAAGCAAATTGTCCACATACACTAGCAAAACAAGAAAATGATTATTAGTCTATTGAAAAAACAAACTATAATCTACTGTAGACTACTTAAAACCATAAGAAAGAACTGCACAAGTAAGCTTCTCGTTCCATTGTCTACTGGCCTATTTCAACCCGTATAAGGACTTGAGTAACTTGCATACCTTAAAAGAATTTGAAGAATGAATTCCTTCAAGCAAAGTCATGTAGATCTCTTCATGAAGATCCTCATGAACGAAAGCATTATTAATGTCTAGTTGATGTAATAACCATCCTCGTGAAGCAGTAAGAGAAAGTACCAAGCGCACAAAAGTGATCTTAGCAATTGGACTAAATGTATCTAAGTAATCAATACCAAACTGTTGTGTATAACCTTTGGCTACAAGCCTTGGTATATAGCGTTCAATGCTTCCATCTACCTTATATTTGACTTTGTATGCCCACTTGCAACCAATAGGCTGTTTACCATGAAGCAATTCAACAAGCTCCGAGGTTTTGTTAGCTTCGAGTGCTAAAATTTCTGATTGCATTGCTTCTCTCCATTCATGAAACTTCACTGCTTCGTTAAAGCTCTAAGGCTCAATAATTTTATCAATAGCACAAATAAAGTTTTATGTAAAGGATCAAGATGTTCATAGCTGAAAACTGTTGTGTATAACCTTTGGCTACAAGCCTTGCCTTATAGCGTTCGATGCTTCCATCTACCTTGTATTTGACTTTGTATACCCACTTGCAACCAATGGGCTATTTACCGTGAGGCAATTCAACAAGCTCAGTTTTGTTAACTTCGAGTGCTGAAATTTCTGATTGCATTGCTTCTCTCCATTCATGAAACTTCACTGCTTCATTAAAGCTCTAAGGCTCAGTAATTTTATCAATAGCACAGATAAAGTTTTATGTGAATGATCAAGATGTTCATAACTAAAAATAGAGGCCAAAGAATGAGGAGTCTTAATGTCACAAACATTATCACCCAAATGTACAAGAGGCCTTATAATTCTATTAGATTGTCGAATTGATGTTTGATCACTAGTTGAAGATGAAATATCAACAGAATTCTCATTATGTGTGAAATGATCGGGATAATCATTACTATTAAGAAGAGTAAGAAAAATGATATTAGTACTACAAGTACCCAAATTTTGATGATGAAGGAATGGAAAATTTGATTCATAGAAAATGACATCCCACAAGACAAAGGCTTACTGCTTATCTATGTCATAAACATGATAGCCTTTCACTCTTTTAACATATCTAAGAAATATACACCTAACAACTCGTGGATCAAATTTGTGTTTTAAGCGATCATGTGTAGAAGCAAAGCACAAACACCTAAATACTCGAAGCTGTGTATAATCTAGTGTTGTTTTGAACAAGACTTGATAAGGACTATTATGATGCAAAATAGCAGTAAGAAGTCGATTAATCAAATAAACTGAATGTACAATACAATCTCCCTAGAATTGCAAAGGCAACCTTACCTATAGTCTTAAGGCCCTAGCTACTTAAAGTATGTATTGATATTTACACTCTACAATACTGTTTTGTTGTGGTGTTTGATCACATGAAGTCTGATGAATAATTCCATAAGAAGCATAAGACTCAGGCATATTGAACCATTGCCCATTATCTATTCGTATAACCTTTACTTTAGTACTAAACTGAGTTTTAACATATACTAAAAACTGTTTCATCAAAACTCGAGTTTCTAATTTAAACCTAAAAAAAAAAAAATGCAAGTAACACGACTAAAATCATCCACAACAGTTAAAAAATAACACTTATTATTTTTAGTAGGAACTTACATTGGCCCCTATATGTTAAAATGCACGAGTCTAAAAAGAGCAATAGAAGCCGTAGTACTTAAAGGGAATGGCAATCATTTCAACTTTACTAAATGACAAATATTTCAAGGTTCATCTATGTCATTGACTTAAACTTCTGGACACAACTTAAAGACTATCCTTAGTTTCTCACTTAGAGAATGCCCCAATCGAAAATGCTATAGATTATAATGCTTATTTCTAACCAAACTACTAGTTAGAGGATAACTTATACTATCCTTACTCTTAAAGATTCCGTTTGAAAAACAATAAAGTCCTCTATCTACCTTAGCATATCTAATCACCTTCTAATGCTTCATTTTCTATACAAAATATTCTCTAGGAGTAAAAACAAGTTGATAATTAAGTTGAGTAGTTAGCTTACTTACTGATAAAAAGTTAAACTGAAAGCTAGGAACACATAACACTCCATCAAGTGTTAAGTAATCATTTAGCTTCACTATATCGATGTGTGTAACTTGTGCTTGATGATTATTCGACAGTTATATGTTCATATCAATAACAGATTTAAAAGAAGAGAGGTTGTCCAAAGAACAAGTAACATGATCATTAGCCCCAGTATCTATAAGCCAACTCTGTTTGAAACAAGAATTAACAAAAGAATAACAAGTACCTTCAAAAGATTGAGCAACTTACGTAGATGATTGAGCCTCTACTAAATCAATATGCTCTAACTTATCCTTCTCAAGCAACCGGATCAGTTTGTAATATTGGTCCTTTGTGAAATGGAAAGGACTGCTTACCCCATTTACTTAGATAGATTTTACTTGATTTATTTTCCTTGAACCATCAACTCTCAGATTAGATATTGCTTTAAAACCTGATGAAAAACCATGCTTCCCATAGCACCTATCAACCGTATGACCATTCATGCCACAAAAAGAATGGATAGGTCTTTTTAAATTACTATTAGGAAACCTCCTCTGTGTTCCTAATCCAGCAATAAAGGCACTTAAATCACTGAATCCTTGTTAAACATTAGATAACAGCTGTCTCTCTTGTTAAGTCACTAACGAAAAAGTTTTATTAACATCAAGCAGTTGATCCATTAGTAGAATTTGTATCTTAATTGAAGCAAAAGAATCATTTAATCCTTTAATGAATTGAATTACTTGATTAGAATTCCGATATGTCTTCATTGTATTCATAGCAGTACAATCATCACGTCCTTCACAAATAGGAAAAGGTCTCAAAACTAATAATTCATCTCACAAAATCCTAAGGTTCGTATAATATTCAGTAATACTAAGTGATCCTTGACACATATTATAGATTTCTTCTTGTAGAGAAGAAATTCCCAAGGAATCTCCTTGAGAAAACCGATCATGTAAATCCTTTCGAACATCATATGCATTTTATATCCAAATTATGCTTTGTGCTATAGATTTAGATAAAGAATTTACTAACCACAAAAGCACCATCATATTGCATCTCTCCCAGGTTGAATATAATTCTTCATTCTTATCTGGTTGTCTGATGGATCAGTCTATAAACTTGAGCTTATTCTTCAACAGCAAAGCTACTCGTACAACTCGACTCCATGAATGGTAATTTGCTCTAGTTAAAATCGTAGACACTAATATAAGAGAAGGATTCTCATTCAGATGTAAGTAGTATGGATTGGATAGTTGTTCAAACTCCTTTACCATAGTGACCTTCAACAAAAAAGTTCTGATACCATAAAAGATAAATAAGGAAACTACTAAGAACAATAGTTGTCTTTGTCAATGGAGTTGCTTTAGTAGTGGTGTGCCAAATGAAATGCCGAAGAGGAAAAAAATAGAATGTAAACAAAAATAAACATAACGTAGAAGAATATAATGGATTCAATTAATTAATTCAATTGTGTTACCAAGTATTTATAGTGCTCCTGCTATAAATGTCTACTAACTACTTGTAACTAACTAAACTATCTTGAATGAAACTAATTGAGCTAACTTCATAACAAACTAAACTTCATTACAGCTGGCTAACTAAAAAACTGACTTAGCTGACTAAAAATATTGACTTAATACAACTCACAACATGAAAACAAGAGGAACTCTAGGGAATCAACAAGGTTTTGAAGAAAGAAGGGAAAATATATAGGGAATAGAACCTTTGCCACATTAAAAAGCCTCAATACCGATTGGGAATCTATAATATTTGATCTGAGAATTACAAGTTTCCCAAATCTTAGTCTTCACAAAACCAACCTCGAAGTTTCTGCTTGTTAAAAACTCAAAGGGGCCTGCTTCATAGCGGAAGTTCGTTGTCTGCGTATAGAGAGGTCGAGCTTTTCTTCGAGACCGAGATTTGTGCACTGAGCTTGGGAACACATGGACGACAGCATCCCGAACTTAACTACCAACCTTTAAATCCGCATGGATTGTAATCCGAGATATTCGTTCCTTACAGCCGTGTTAAGTCAACTGGCTAGCCTACATAGATGGAAAACCGAGCTTCCCTAAGCTTGGAGCACAATGCCGAGACCCTCCAACTCATGATCGAGCTGACTTAAAACACCACAGTAGCCGAGCTATGCTAGTACCTAGCCACAATATCGAGCCTGCATGATGTTCGGACAGCTGATCGCGGAAATATCAAGTAACAGTGACCGAACTGAGCTCCACGACTGTGCAGCTACAACAAATTGTTGGAGATTCAAAGCCGAGTAATTCACAAGCGCCATAGCTTACAATAATAGCAACAAAAGTCCGAGTGGAGCAGCCCAGAACCGAGCAGTCATTAAGATGAAAGTAGATCCAAGGTGTTAACTTCGGCGACCTACAACTGGAAAGAAAAATCCGAGCTTTAACTTCACATGCTGCTCTGCAAAACTTGGACTTCGGCAACGAAGCTTTACCTTGATCGAAGCTGACCTTGCCGAGCTACTTGGACTCGACGGAAACTAAGCAAACCTGAAAATATACAAAAACATAGCAGATCTGATCTCTAAGCAAAAGGCGAGTTTGGTGTATGTGATTTTTAAAAGTTGAACAACAAAGCCTAAACTCCGATTTCCATGTAAACACACGGCCCCAACTCTCATAAGCTATTGGATGCCTCGACTTGCTCCAGCGAGAAGTATCCTGTTGAGCAATCCAACAAGCCGGGACAAGCTCGCCTACCAACCTGTCCGAGCTAAGCCAACTCGAGCAAAGTAATGTTGAGCAAGTTGCCGTGTAAAATCCTGACCTTTAACTTTGCAGAAGCGAGTTGCACAATTGAAATTCCGAACGGCTTGTACCAAGCTTTTCTCCCGACCATACCAAGATCTCCAAAAAGTCTGTACTCTAGGCAACTGAGATATGGTGCAGCGGCAATATTACCACTTAATGCCGAGCTTAGCTCCACAACTGCGAGCTTCATGCCACTGCACCAAGCCTCCCTAGCGGCTTGAAGAATGACAAGACATTATTAATGCCGAGCAACAACTACCTCAGTAAGCAAAGAATCGTAGCCTACAAAATGCTGAACTCCTCATGACTGTGTACGTCTGAGCTCCCAGTTTGAGCAGTTGCACTCACAACCTGAACTACAAAAGATTTGCTAAACAAGGCTGAGCCTCATCTCCCAGCACACCATTGCAGGACACCACCTATGCCGAACAACTATTCTACAATGTAGAGCTATTTCGGCACTCCATGGCCAAGCTAGGGATGGTCGCCATGCTCAACCTCCACACACTTTAAACCGAGCTGCAACTAAGGGATCAAGCTCTCCCAAGCCCCCATCCATTTTGCGGCTTACGTGTTGTCAACCTATCGAGCTATATAATGTGAGCATGCATGGACAACTTTGGCGTACGTAAGGAGACAGGACTCCTAAGAAAAAAAAAAAAAAAGAAAGAAAAGAAAAGAAAAGAAAAACCGAGGAGATGAAGCCAAAAGCATAGTCCAAGCTCATCTGTACAATGCTAAATTACAATTCAATGGCCGAGCTTTAACTCCACATGTGGAGCTGCTTCATTAATTGTCATTTGAGCTGTCTTCGGCTGAAATCACTTAGGTCGAGCTACAAGAATCACCGAGCCAAGCACCTTCTCAAGTAACGGTGGTGGTTACGACAACATAACAGCAACTTAAGAGTAAAATTGCCTAGTTAAAAGTGTAGACGGTCAAAATTGGTTTAAGAAAACTTTGGATACTTGTCGGTCTTTGGTTCTGTAAAAAGAAAAAAAAAGTTAGGCTATGGGAGTGTCATTATGACTTCAACATAGCCACTCCGATACCTAAGTTAGGGCTCAATAGATAAAATATAAGGAAGTAAAGAGAGTAGAGTGTATGTGAAGTATGAGTGCCAAAAGAAGACTTACAATAAGAGGCTAAGCTCTATTTATAATGGAAGTTTAAAAACTGTCTTATAAACATTGCATCAAGAATTCACATGTAGGGAATTTGAATTATGGACAGCCCCCTATGATTTTGGAACGTAAGTAGCTTATTGATGGCTAGTGGATAGTTATTTGTGTAAATTCTTCCTAACTATTCGTACCTATGTTTAAATTTGAACCTCTTGCACATTTAACTAAGTCTACCCAAGCTCCATGTTACTTAGCCAAGCTAATTAAAGCTAGTTCAACCTACTTTAGGCATCCTATTATGTCCTAAGCTAATTAGCTTCTCGAGCTATCAAGTCCTTAATGGTTTAGCACAAGAGGTTAAAAATGAACTCTTCCAAATCAGTTTAGGGTCTTTAGTGCTCAAAGGTAAAAATCCACCCTCCCCCCCCCCCCTAAACCATTAGGGGCTTGATAGCGCGAGAAG